>CAUYMX010042253.1:0-32506 GCA_963573855.1 Lepilemur septentrionalis | reverse complement strand
GGCATGGTGGCACGTGCCTGTAGTCCCAGCTACTTGGGAGGCTGAAGCAGGAGGATCGCTTAAGCCCAGGAGTTTGAGGTTGCTGTGAGCTAGGCAGACACCATGGCACTCTAGCCCGGGCAACTTTCTGTCTGGGGAAAGAAAAAAAAAAAAGTTGTTCCATTGCCTATAACTGAATAGACAGATTGAGGAAATCTTTTAATAGTCTGAATTGACCTTGTATTAACAGTGTGATAAGGGTACCCTATTGACACTTGTGAACATTTTAAATCACAACAACAGAGAAAGGAGTGATGATGGTACAGGAGGTTCTTTGGCCAACCCTGGAAATATTGTGTTTCCAAATGTGCAATTGGCTTCCTAATTTTTCCAGAGTAATAAAGCTGCTTGTATGTATGGAGTTGGCTGTGTTTTCCTCACAGTCTCACAGCCAGACACACAACGTAATGCTTACATTCAAGCTGGGAACAGGCCACAGGGCCTGCTGGAATCACCTCACCTCTGGCTTGTCCTCCTTGTCAACAGGGATCTGGTTTCACATTGGACTGCCTTCTTGTGACTTTAGCAATTTCTGGTTTCAAACCTTTTCTAACCTAATTAGTTATAAAAATTCAGGCCTGGATAGAGTGTCTAAGCTCTGATGTTGTTGAAGTGGCTATGCCTTTTTGCTTCTTGGTTAATGGTTTTTATTTCTGGTCTCTCCTATTTTCAGACAAGGCGTGAGTGGTTCTGGGGCTCGGAGGTAGCTGGATTCTTAATGATCCATCTTGCCACAAGTGCCCTGTGAAAATAAGGACATGACGTGTTTTAGTAACCCTTCATCTACTGAAAAGGCCTCTACTAGGTGCTTGATGAATATTCACTGAGCTAATACCTGGGATATTATTAAGCAGCCAGCTGCATGTTTCTAGCATTTGTGAGCCAGGGAACTTTGTACCATATTAAAGTTGGAAATCTTTTTCTAATGGTCATAAAACTATTATTCTCTCTCTCTCTCTCTCTCTCACACACACACACACACACACACACACACACACAATTCTATTTCCCAGTTTTCTCGGTCACCTGGCTCAGCAAGGTGGTTCTTGCCCAGGGTGTCTCATGCGGTTGTTTGACTTAGACACCAGACAGGGCTGCAGTCAGTCATCTGAAGGCTGACTCGGGCTACAAGTTGTCCTCTTCACACATGTGCCTGGGCCCCAGCTGGTATGGCTGGGCCAGCCAGGGGCTGACGGGGCATATCTACCTATCTAGTGTCTCAGTGGGTCTGATTATGCAACTGCTACTACCCTCCCCATGTCCTGCCCCAGCAAGCTCTGATCCCCCAGCATGCCTCTTAACGAGACTGGTGGGCTGCTTCCTCGCTCCTTATGAAAGGATTGATGCAGGAAGGACAAGGCTGAAGGTGCCGAAGGCATCCAGGACAAGAGGGTGCCTTCTGCGTCCACTCACTAGACAACCTTCAGACTCTGAGCACAGCCAGCTGCTGGCTGTTTGGCTTCTCTGCGTTGAACAAAGTGAAGCGGGGTTCTGTTCTCTACCAAAACCTTAAAAAAACATTAATATGCACTGCAACAAGTCTCTTAAGAGGGAAATCTAACAGTAATGACCACCAAGTGCATTTTTTAATAGCAACCCTCCCAACTTCTTCCAGAATAGTGAGGCATATGGTTGGAAAACACTGTTCTGACAAATTCCTTCATTCACAAAAACTTACTGAGCATCTGCTACTACGTGCCTAGACACTATGCTAGATACTCATGAAGCAATGGCCGGGAGTAGTGTTCTGGAAGCTCATTTAAGGGCATCCTATATAGTGTGGGAACAAGACTGTGTTGGAATCCTTTAGTTGGGCATGGGACTGGGCCCAGGAGGACCAGATTCAGGTAATATTTTAAGAAACAGCTCACTCTTCTAGTAATCAGTGCTCAACAATTTCATGTCGCAGGCTGTTTCTTCTCTGTTCCCTTTCCAATCTGGCAGTAGCTTACTTGGAAATTAAGACCTATGCCAAAATATCACCTCTGCCATTCTTTCTTAAATCTTCCACCATTACTTAATACCCTGAGCCTGTTTCCTCACCATTTAATTGGGATGAGCGATACTGTTTGTTAAATCTGTACAGTAAATCTAGGAATGGAGTCTTGCACAGAATATGCTACTGCGCTAGCAAAACCAACTCACAGAAATCCAGAAAGCATTTTGACAATCTCTTAGCATCCAGATGCCGAGAAACCCAGTCTGAGCCTTTTGTTGTTAAGACTAACATTATCTAAATAACCTAAGATTTCTAAAGCTACTTGTATGTTTGGACTGCACTACTTAAGGCCTAGTGTTTGTTTAGCACACACAACTGTGCAGGGGCAGGGCAGGATTTGGGCAATAGGTGGCTCCCATAGTGGCGTCAGAGACACTGGCTTAATGCAGGAGCAGAAAATGGACAAAATTCTAGGTAAGGTGTGGTAGGGAACAGGTATCACAGTAGTCTGGAAGCAAGACACAAACTGAATTTCCAAATCAAAAATTCATGCAAGCCTTAAACTTTGAAATTTGCCCTAATTTTTTTCTTTAGAAAGGTACTTTATTGGTCATCCTGAGGATATTTTTATAGGATTGTTTACTGTTAACTTTCTTCTGAGTGGGAAAAAAAGATTGAGAGGAAGCAAAGTTCCAGGCAGAGGGAACTGTGCCTATTTAATTTTCTTTATACAGAGTTCTAAATACCTATTATGTCAAATTTTAAGAAATCAATACTTTCATTTTCAGAGTAATTGAGGCACATTTGAAATTTCCTTGTGTCAGCTATGTGTGACTCAGTCTGTACAACAGCGACTGACACAGCAGACTGTCATTGAAGGGCCACAGCTGGAATTCATGCAAAACCATATTTCCTCTAAACAGCTGCCAGCCAGGAGATGTCTAACTGCAATCCAGGCCCAAGTTTGACAAACATTGTGACTTTGTCTAATAAGCAATATTTTTGTCTTCTCCACAGAATGTGAATGGCATAAAGTACCATGCTAAGAATGGTCACAGAACACAGATTCGTGTCCGCAAACCATTCAAATGTCGGTGTGGGAAGAGTTACAAGACAGCTCAGGGCCTGCGGCACCACACAATCAATTTCCATCCCCCGGTGTCGGCTGAGATTATCAGGAAGATGCAGCAATAACATGCTGGTCATAACTGTGCCAAGAAATCCTCACCAGCAGTTGCTGATTTTGAAAACAGCCACCTTTTTTCAGGGGAAGCATTCAGCAACCCTTTAAAGAAAAAATTAAAATGCATGCTTTAAATTTTTTCTGTAATTTTGGAATGATGTATCTTTGTAGAGTTAATGATTTTGTACATTTGCACATGTAATCATCATACCTATTTTCATTACTTTGATATAAGGTGCTAAACAATAAAAAAAGCTCTAGGTTCTTCAGACATTTCCCCCAAAACAAAATAAAATTGAGGGCATGTTGCATATTGTTTAGTTGTATTGCAGTGATGTTAACTGGGGGGAGGAGGGGGCTAGCACTGAGGTTTTTTTTTCAAGATTGTAATGTGATTGAAGTTTTTCAACACATCAACTCACGTTTGTTCAAAACCAAAATAATACCTTCATTATCAAACTGGTTACCATGCCTTACATAATGGAGTTAGTATTTGTGAGTAGAAAGACTTTAGGTAATGGAAATATAAATAAGAAAAAATGTTTAACATAATATGCTAAAAATATTTTCATATTTAAATAACATACATAAAAGGTGTGCTTTCTGTGTTTTATATTATCTTGCAAATCCTTTTGCCCTTTAAAAAGCTGAAGATCTTGCCATCATCTGACTTACCAATCATTTTAGTGTTATAAATGGCATTTTTGTACAAAGTAGTCTATTCAGTTCACTCATTAACACATTCATTGAGTGCCTGCTGGGTGCAAGGGATTCAATTTATGCCGATTGATATTTGTGGACCAAGATACCAGTTTAGTGAAATGCTTTTCCCTGAAATTTGTTAGGAAACACTTCAAAATACTTAAGTGCAAATTTTGTGTGTGTGAAATTTAGTTATATCTTCATCTTCAGATGAAGTTTTAAAGCACTTTGTAGTTCTCTATTGCCAACAATTTATGTGTTGCCAATTCTTAGCCACTGACCTACCAAACCTGTGGGTTGCAAATCAGAATCAAAGTCTAAGCATGTTTCAAAGAGGAACATTTTTGTTAAGATCCCCTACTGCCTCCTCTTCACACTCATTGTTTTTTGAGACTTTTTTAAGGCACTTTCCCCATCACACTGTAGATGTCTACATTCTTATTGGAAACGTCTGTTTAGCTTTATAAAACATTTTGCTGAATATGAAAGTGAGCCTTATTGACAATTAAGTGCTTCTTGCAGCAGGTGGTCAAAGAAAAGAGTGACTAATATGACCCATTAGAATAACCTACATCTGGACCATTCCTGAAGTTTTTCCTCACCGACAGTACCATCATGCCTTGAGTGTTCTTTTCTCCCAAGTGCTATTCCTTAAACACAGGAGTTTACCAGTTGCCCAATAATGCAATAAAAATTGCTTTGAGACAGACAGCTAACTGCCCACAAAACAAACTGGTGAAAAGCAAACCCGACTTGCTCACAAAACAAGTTTTTTCCCATATTCCCATTTGATGAAAAGTCTTACGTTACATATAGCTGGCAAGCAAGAGTCCCTCCTCAATTTTCAGACATTTTGAAAGGATGACAATTCTGTTAGCCAGATGAGTAAGCTTCTATATTCATAAGTTATGAATCCCTCATAATGAGGGATATTAAAGTATTTATAAAGACACTGCCCTCTAAAAATTTTCTCAGATCTCTGAAAAGTGGTCTTGGTCCCGAATATACAGTGTTATCCTACATTTAAAAGGGTGATCCAGACATGAGAAGCAACTAGTTAGTGCATAAAAAGGCCCTACACTTGGCTATTTCATATCTACCTACAATTAATCAAAACAAATTTTTTTAGGCCAGCAATTATTTAGCTTCGCTCCTTCTAGTGCAAGAAACTGCAGGCTGGATCAGTAGTTCATCAGCTAAACAGTCATAAAATAGTCATTGTGCATGTTAAATTTCTTTCAATACAACAAATTCCAATTTCTATTTACTTATTCATTGTGACAGTATTACTAAACAGGTAAGGATGGGAATATTTTATTATACCGTGTATAGTGAATGTATTGTACTGTGTCTGTGAAAACTGTGCTTTAAATTATATTTTCATATGTTTTGTTGGGGACAGAGCACATTATGTTTGAAAGCAACAGAGGTTTGTTTTAGAACTGAAGGCAACTTAATCAAAATTTCTGTCAAACAAAGCTGCTTATAAATGTACCTGAAATCACATTTAAAATAAACTGCCTCTGACCCAAAATAAACACGGCTCTTTATTTTCATTATTATCCATTATGATAACCAGCATCAACTTTACCATGGAAAGTAATAAGAAACTGAACGGGGGATATTAGACTATTATTTTGCAAAAACTTATAGATTTTGGTCCCTTAAATTTTTGCTTTGATTAGACTGCATTACTTTTCTGTCATATCAGTAAGAAATTACTTACCTTAAGCCGGAGGCCAAGAACCATTTAAAAATAAGTCCTAGGCTAGTAAGTTAAACAGTCTCATTTTTCTAATAGTAGTACTATAACAGTCAAAGGATACTTTTAGGTTAACATGGTCCATAATTATTAAATACAACTAAAAAGCTCATATTGAACATATTTTACTTGAATATATTCTGTTTGCCATATAACCTATCAGGAAGCTGAAACAGGGGAGTCTTCAGTGCTATTTGCCTCCCAGGACTGCTGTGTCCTAACAGCTGGCATCTGAATACCTAATACCAGTTTGCCCTAAACTCAAAAACCTTTTTAACAGATTCCAAAATACACAAATTCTGCTCCTAAACTATAAGTGACAAGATACGTATGCAGTTCACATATAGCACTCAAAAATGCCAAGTCTAAATATTAGATTCACAAATAGCTGGTTTCCTCAGAACAAATGTAAACTATTTTGGTAACTACAAAAGCAGCAAAATCAAAAGTTGGTAAATTCTTAACATGCACATTGTAAAAGGGAAAGGAATACAGGTCAGAAGTATTTTAAAGGCTCAAACCAAAAAGATGCTCAAGGTTCTAGATTAATGAAAAACTATGGGAAATAAATTTGACAACAGTGAAATTACAGAACTCTTTAATATTAATGAGAGTACTATACAGCAGAGACATAACTAAAGAAACATTACTTGATTTGGGTTTATGCATCACATTTTTAATGACTTACTGAAAATATTTCAAATTTATATACTCATCAGGAAAATGTGAAAAAGATATGATGCATATTCTGTGATTTAATGCCACAAACACCACTGTTATGAAATCATTTAATATGGAAACAATTATACTGAACATATCTTGTTCCATTTTCCCATTAGGTATAAATATAACTTCAAGATGGTTTAAAAATAATCATTTAGGTTATTCTAAGTTTTCTGCCATAAAATTAACAAAATGTCTTCTATTAAATTCTCAACATTTCACATATAAAAAGCATATTTGCAAGCATGTGATTTCATTCTACATGCAGTTTCATTTCTAAAGATTAAACTATCATTTCATGGGCTACAATATGGAACTTTCTGTATTCAAAGAATTACTTCACACAACTATTAACGATAAATGCTTTTTATTACATAATATTTAGTAGTCATGCTCAATCAACAAGGTAAACAGAAACCTGTAAGTATTCTGCTAAATAATCCAGTACACTAATACATACATATTTTTTCAGAGCGCTAATTAAAGTAATCCCTGTATCCTTTATTCATACAACTTTGCAAACTTGGGAATAAATAAAGAGATAAACACACAACTTTTCTTAAAGCAGGTAAGGTTAACACAGGTTAAAATTATATTTATTGATAGGCCAAAGACTGACCCTGACTCTAGTTAACACCAAACTCAAAAGTAGCTCTTGGTCAGAAAAGTACAATAGAGGGTACAAGAAAGTGATATGCTGTGGTCTCTTTAGTGGTCTATTTGAGGTGATATTTTTTTTAACTGCTAAACTATATTAACTCAAAAAGTAACTAGTCAAAATTTAGAACATTCTGATCAAAATGAGTCTGAACATGTCTTTCAAACCCCAGCTGGTCATAGTCAGGAGGGAACTGCTCACTGCACATCGGGCACACCTTCCAGTGACTTTCAACATGTTCTTCAAATTTGCTCTGATCATAGTTGGGAGGGAACATTAATTCACAGAGGGGACACTTCTTGTGAACATCAAAGCTTGAAGAAAAAGGAAAATAAAAGATTCATGTATTTCTAACAGATTTATAATGGTAACTCTCAGTATACCACAAGGTTACATTTACCTAGTTAACAGAGATATATTCATAGTAAACAACTTACCTTCAAAGCCTTTATTTACTCCAGCAACCTCTTTTACTGTTTCTAAATGCTTGCTGTAGACAACTGTTAACCCATTTATAAAGCCTCTAAATTTAGTTTTATAATTAGGTTGACAAAAGAAAACTTTTAAAATTAAAATCCCCCAAATCCAATAGCATTATGTGAAGTGAGTCTTAGTGCCAAGAGTTCTTCAATTTTTAACTAATAGAAAATGCCTTTTGTAAAACGATAAGGATAAATACAACTCATACATTCCCAACAGTGTTTGGTTTCAGCTAAAGGTTCTCAGAGGATTGCATCCATCAGAATCAGCTGAGGGCATGTTAAAACACACGTATTGCTGGGCCCTACACCTGGAGTTTCTGGTTCAATAGGCCAAGCCCTAAACATTTGCATTTCTAACAAATTCCCAGGGATCACACTTTGAGAACCACTGGACTATATAATCCAAATTCTACAAAGGAAAGAGAAAAATTACCTGGAATCAAAGCAAAAGCCTGTCCCATGCCCACGTAAATGCTGACTTGGAGGATGAGGATCCGGAACAGTGGGCACATTCTCATCTTCCTAGGGAAAAAACAATTTTGGAACTTTTAAGTAAAAGCAAATATAGATTCCTTAATTTAATCAAGCACATACTGACAGTATAAAGTAAGATTGTACTTAAAGGAAATTTCATCTCTACTATCATTTAATTCGACTTTCAAATATGTGTATCTGAAACTAACTTTACAGAGGATTTCACTATGGACTAACAGTCTGACCTTGAAATAAAAAGCAGCATTCAGAGGAGTAAAGACAGAGCACACCTGTATGTATAAATGAAGCTGAGACATGCACAACTTTTCAAACCTACATACACATATAGAGGTAACTTTACTTTTTTTGTCATTCCATAGACTAGGTAACCACTTTCATACACATCTTGTGACTACATTATTGTTCCGACTATTCTCATTTAATAATTTGCAAAAAGAAAAAAAAGTCTCTTTGACAAGATACATCCATGACATGATATACAGAAATCATAAATAAAGGAAAATCAACAAAGTACATGTGAGTTTGTCTGTGTATATTCTTGGGCACACACACCAGCGAGTCCAACTAGAAACACATGTTAAAGCATAGGAGTGCACTAAACTACAAGCCTCAAACCTTAGAAGACCAAAATTCAGTTTTTGAATTACAGGTTGTGAGACTTCTAAAAATCCGTAAATCTTAGCTATAATCAGAAAGAAAACACTGACTTGGATTCCCATGCTTGTATCCTGGTGGTCAATTTTTAAAGATCTATACATGCTACACATCAACAGCCAAAGCCAGAATCTAACTTGACGCTGAATTCAGCCATATCATCTAAATTGCCCATTTGCTTTCTTCCTCTCAGTAGCTTTTAGCTGCTCTCATGTCCTGAACTAACAGCACATAACCAGGTATAGCAGGCACTGATGGAAATCCTCATGTTGCTGGGTAGTTATGCTTGCCGCGGAGCTGCTATAATGAGCTAGTCAAGTCTGTCACAAGGAGAGGTACCAAAAAAGTGTATATGGTGTGAAATGCAAAGTGAACAACAAACAGAAGACTATTTTTTTTTTTGGCATTTGGCTATCATTCTGACAATTTTCCCCTCTTGAAAGGTAAAAAAGGTGAGAGGCTTTTTTTCTTTCATGTTTGTCACATGAGAAAATGCCTTTATTTACATATGATTGCTATAGGATATAAGTGAGCAAAAAGAAAACAGGACAGATAATAACCTAATGGAAGGTTGAGAAAATGGAGGATAAAACACAAATACTTTATATACTTCAAAAATTCAAGTAACTAAAATCCAGACACCTTTTAAATTTGTATAAAGAAGGAAGGCTATAGTAGTTCAATCTGCTAAGCTTAGTACATATGACAGTAAATTTTGATTCTGTGCCAATTACTCTAGATCTCAGATTTAGGCCTTCCAGCAACAGTATCTAAAACACTGAATATGCTTAAACAACTATAATAGAGTGGTAGCAATAATGAACAAAATTTTCTCATTCATCTTTGAAAAAAATTAAAAATTGTGAAATGTTGAAGAAAATAATTGAAATAGAAAATAAGGCAGGTCTTGATATTCTATTTTTTAAAATTCTTAATGACAAATATTTAAAATAGAAATACAACCCTCTAAGGCCCAAAAATATAATGGAACCAAAAATCTCCAACGTACTTTCCCTGTTTTACAACAGCTAACAGCTTTTACCAATTTACTGCTTCCATGAATCAGCTAACAATAGAGTTCGCAGCTAAAGTGCCAAACTCAGACAACCTCTCAGACATAAAATACTCCTGCTCATTAAATACCTGGAGGGGGGAAAAAAAGCACAAGCAATTTATACTTTCTAAGCCATATAAAATTTGGCAAAGATGACCCCATTTTTGTTACATTCTGTTATCTATTCTATTTTAGAAAGATTTCCACCAAAAATTATTAAGTTAACAGTTTCAGGATTGAAAGTTACAAACCCAAAAGGATTTAATAGCAGATTTTGAAGTATCAGTACCTAGTGTGTTAGCTAAACTGCTAAAATCATCTTGTTAGCAAATTTTACTGAGAATACCATATTGAAATCTATTTGTAAGTAATTCTAATTAAAGAAACATTTCTTTAGAAAGAAACATTTATTAATAGTATTTTAATCCTCTTAAAGGTCTAAATCCCTTATAGTGTACGTCTACCTTTAGATCCATCAACACGATACTATTTCTATTACAAATTGGTTTTAAGCAAAGAAAACAAGCTATGATAAACTGAAGCTCTACTTGAAACCCAAAAACTTCTCATTATATACCCAACTCAAAATATACTCTATACAAAACATTCTTGTTTTGTTATGTAAAACTACATAACTAGCTTGGACATTTGAAATAATATTAAAATGGGATAACCTCTTGGACAATAAAATAGGGTTAGATCACTAAATTCAAAATGTAATCATGATCACATGGTGATTCCTCAAAAAATTAAAAATAGAATTACAATATTATCCAGCAATTCCACTTCTGGGTATACACCCAAAAGAACTGAAAGCAGAGACTCAAAAAGATATATTGAATCATGAACCCATGTTCACAGCAGCATTAATGACAACTGTCCAAAGGTAGAAACCACCCAAATGTCTCAGTGGATTCATGGATAAACAAAATGTGGTATATCTGTATAATGGAATATTACTTAGCCTTTTTAAAAAGGAATGAAATTCTGACACATGTTTACAACATGGATGAACCTTGGAGACATGCTAAGTGAGATAAGCCAGTCACAAAAAGACAAATACTATATGATTCACGCAAACAAGCTACCTAGACTAGTCAAGTTCACGGAGATCAAGTACAATGGTGGTTTTCAGGGGCTGGAGGGAGGGGGAATAGGAGTTGTTTAATGGGTATGGAGTCTCAGTTTTGCAAGATGAAAAGACTTTCTGGAGATTGGTTGCACAGCAATGTGAATATACTTAACAATGTAGAACTATATACTTAAAAATGGTTAGGATGATAAATTTTATGTTTTGTGTATTCTACCATAATTTTAAAATGCTAACTATCGTGATCAAATTCTAGCAATATACACTCAAGGGTTAATGACTGAGTTATACCATCTGAATCATTAGTATCCAGACTATGGGACTATATTTACTCAGCATTTTTCAATCACTGTGTTGTGATTCTTCTTTGCTAGGAATTAGTAATTGGAATATTTAGGTATCATTCAGGAATCAGTAATGAATGTCAACATGCAAGAAAGGTTCACCATTTAACAAAACTTTTACTAAGTTGGTAAGTATTACTTTAGTTCAAGAGCATTCATTCTTCATGAAATTTATATATTTGCTAAGGCCAAAGTCAACACATAAGAGAGAGTACTCACTGACTCTGAGTGACTTTTATTTAAAATAAAAGAATTTTTATCTTTGCCCCTCAAAACTTCGGTAGTATTAGTTAACATTCCTCTTCTTTTTATGAGATTGTTATTGTTTAAACTTTAGCATTCATTTCTAGTAATATATCAGTCAATGAAGGCATAACATTTATATAATTTAAAGGTATTTAAAAATCAGAAAGCAAATAATTTTGCAAATCTGTTTGTTTTATAAGTTTTAGTTACTTTTCTCCATATTCAAAAATTAACTCAAAATGGACCAAAAAACAATGTAAAGCTAAAACTATAAAACCCTCAGAAGAAAACATAGGCATAAATAAAAAACCTTGGAAAGGCAATGGTTCCTAGATATAACAACAAAAGTATCAGCAACAAAATAAACAGATTCAACTTCACTGTAACCAAGTTTTGTGCTGCACAGGACACCATCAAGAAAGTGAAGTCAACCCACAGAATAGGAGAAAATATTTGCAAATCATATTATGTGATAAGGGACCCAATTTAAAAACAGCCAAAGATTTAAATAGACATTTCTCCAAAGAGTATATACAAATGAGCAAGCACATGAAAGATTCTCCACATTATTAGCCACCAGGGAAATGCAAACCAAAACCATGATGACATACCACTTCATATCCACTAAAATGGGCTATAATCAATACAAAAGACAATAACAAGTGTGGGCGAGGATGTGGAGTAACTGGAACCCTCAATTCACTACTAATGGGAATGTAAAATCATGCAACCACTGTGGAAAACAGGCAGTTCTTCAAATGGTTAAATGCAGAGTTACCACATGACCCAGCAATTCCACTTTCCCAAAGAAGTGAAAAAGTATTCAAACAAAAACTTGTACACAAATGTTCAGAGGGGCATATTTACAATAGCCCAAAGGTGAAAATAATCCAAATGTCCAACAGATGAATGGGTAAACAAAATGTAGTAAAAGTTGAGTTCCCTTATCCAAAATGCTTAGGGCCAGAACTGTTTCAGATTTCAGATTTTTTTTTTTTTTTTTTTGATTTTGGAATATCTGCATTAGACTTACTGGCTGAATATCCCAAATCTGAAAATCTGAATCATGTTGATGCTCAAATAGTTTTGGATTTTGAAGCATTTCCCATTTCAGATGCTCAATTTATATATTCAAATAATGGAATATTATTCAGTAGTAGAAAGGAAAAACATTCATTCTACATGCTAAACACAGATGCATGCCAAAACATGAATAACTGAAAACATTATGCTTAGTGAAAGAAGCCAGTCACAAAGGCCACAATTTAATCATTTGATTTATATGACTGAATATCCAGAAAAGATGAATGTGTAGAGAAAAAGTGAATTAAGGGTTTCCTGGACTGAAGGGAATTGAAAGGAAGAGGTAACCGCTACAAGGTACAGGGTTTCTTTTTGTGGTAAGGAAAATGTTCTAAAATTGACTGTGGTGATGGTTGCACAACTCTGTGAATATATTAAAAACCACCGAATTGTATACTTTAAATGACAAATTGTATGGTATATGAATTATATCTCAATAAAGCTGTCACCAAAAATTAACTTTTCTAAGATAACCTGAATTTTAAATAGTTTAATAGGTAAAAAATACAAATGTGGTTTGTAGACCAGCAGTAGTGGTATCTCCTAGGAGATACCAGCAATAGTAACATTTGGAATGCATTTCTCTAACTAAAACCATTAATAATAAATTTAAACTACCCCTACTATGTGAAAGGCATAATACTTTCTATAATAGAAAGCATAGAAAATGGAAAATTGGGATTAAGAGATGCCAACCAGATATACAGTACCAGCTGGAAATAACTGTGTATAAAAAATTAAAAACAGAACAGCACAGAATTCATTTAATCCTTTTGATGGTGTCCATCTGACCCCAAGAATTTTGTAGAAGTGATACTCAACCTGTATCTATTTTTTCCTTTGCTGCTTATGCTTTTGGTATCATACGTAAGCATTGTGTAATCCAAGATCACAAAGATGTATCTGTATGTTTTCAGTTTTATAGTTTAGCTCTACATTTAGGTGCAATTCAAGTTAACTTTCGTATATGGTGTGAGGCCGGGGTCTAATTTCATTCTTTCATCAAACTGGATATATAGTTTTCTCAGCACCATTTGTTACAAAGACATTCTTTTCCCATTGATTTGTGTTGGCATTCTTTATAAAAATAGACTATAATTATACACTATTTTTGTAAACAGAAAACACATTAAAATAAAACTTTAAAAATAAGACAATATAAGAAAAATGGCAAATTTGAGAAAGGCAAAAACTCAAATGATATACCATGACAAATGGGAAATAGGCCTTGACTCTCTGAAGCAGTGGTTCTCACAATTTTGGAATCACAGAACCTTTGACAACCAGAGCTCCTTCTGAGAATAAAAGCTAAAAATTCACCAGGAGAAAAATGCGTATCAACAAAAACTGCCTTCGGTTTGGGGGTTCATAGTGAAGGACTCACTATATACAGAAAGCTGCAAACATACCACATACTAATAGAATGTAAGAGCCTTAGTCTTTCAGAGATGTGGGGGAAAGAAATGACAGTAGAAGGAAAACACTGAACAAAGGCATAAAAACAACTGGAAAGCAGGATATGCATTAAAGGAAAAGAAAATAATATTATAGCCTTGAATGATGGGGTTGAGAAGTTTAGAACAGTGCACTCTAAATGCTACTGAGCATATGACTGCCTAAAGATTTTGTTAAATGCAGTCTGATTCTCAGTAGGTCTGGAGTGGAATAGGAGAGTCTGCATTTCCAACAAACTACTAGGAGATACCACTACTGCTGGTCTATAAACCACTTTTTTTTTTTTTTTTTTGAGTAGCAAGGATTTAGACCCATGGTTCCAAAAACTGGATATGAAAAGTGCCTAGGGCACCATGTCAAATTCAGAGGGGAACTATGGGATAATTTTAATTTTTTAAGGATATCATATCTGCAGAAGTACACAGAAATACGCAATAAAGATGGTCTCTGACTTACGATGGTTTGACTTTATAATGGTGAAAAAGCAATACACATTCAGTACACTCCACAATTTATACTGGGGTTACGTCCCAATAAACCCATCATAAGACCATTAAAAACAGTCTTTCAACTTACAATGGGTTTATCAGGCCGTAGCCCTATCGTAAGTCAAGGAGCATCTGTATCTGTCAGATATCACGTGAACTACTATAATAGCTGGAGATAGCTTACAGATTCAACTTTAGATACTGCCACATTCCTTTTCAATGACATTTGTGAGAAACTGGGTTTTGGGAAGCTGCTGTGATATAAAGCAAGTGCCATGTAAAAATCACTGTGGAACAGGAAATGAGGATGGCTTGTCCAATCTAATTCCAAGGCTTGACAAGTGGCCAACGATCATGCACATTCCATTAGTAACTGTGGGTATTTAAAATGAAATAAAAATATTCATTTTTCTTTCAATTTATATGTACTCTTTTCTCAAATGGTTACTAAATTTGTTAAGAAATAAATACTTGTTAGCTCTATAAGTCCTAACTTAACATCACATTGTAGAGAGATTCTTGGAAACTGCAACTTTAAGCAAAACAACTCACAGCAAGTCCTTGAATAACATCATTTCTTCCAACGTTGTCTCATGACAACATTGAAGAAGGGAAAAAAATTAGTTTTATTAATACATCGTTTCACTTAAGTATATTTCCAAGAACTTATATATGACATTAAATGAGGACTTACTGCATTTCTTTTGGTTTAGGGGATACTGTGAATAAAAATTACTGAGATGCTATAAGAGTGCCATGAACTGAGACAGTACAGGAGTCTCTGGTTTAGTGTCTGATAGGTGGTTAAGACCACAGCTTCTATAGCCAATCTGATGAGGCTTCAATCCTGCCTTTACCCTTACCAGCTGTTTGATTTGGGGCAAGCCATTTAATGTCTCTTTGGTTTCCTCCATTATACAATAGTGATGGTAATAGTTCCTACCTCACAGGACTGCTGTGAAGAACAAATAAGTTACTATTAATATATCTAAAGAGGGTAGCATTAGCCAGCAAATAGAGGTATAGAAATGTTTTACTGCCATCACCATCATCATAATTATGATATTCTCGTTAGTGTAATTATTAAGTAAATGGGAGTTGTAAAAGACCTGATCTAATAATTGACCATAGTTTCTGGTGCAGAAGGGAGGAGATATGGCAGGTGTAGGCACTGGGAAAGCTCAAAGAGTAAGCCACCTCAACTGTGACTCAAAGGTTCTGGGACCTGTGGCTGTTAATCACTCCCAAGGAAAAGAAAGAGAGAAAGAACAGGTAAACTCAAGTTTGCTTTCCACATTCTTACTAAAATTACTAAAACACTTCATCTGTAAGTGATTTTTATTGTTGTAGTGACAAGATTTTTTTTCAAAAGTTCTGAATGCACATTATTCTGTCTAATGTGAAAAACCTGATTGTAAAATAAAATTACTCAAAGGTGTGTATTAAGAGTCCTCCATCTCATTACCAAATCTAAGCATGTCAGCAAATGAGCACAAGACTCTAACACTACTTCTCATGGGTTTGCAGGAGGGCAAAGCACACAGATCAGAAAGAACATTCTGCTAATTAAACTGAAGCAGATGACTATGGAAGAGAAGGGCTTGTCACACGTAACGTCCGTGCCAAGAATGATCAGATTAAATATGCAGAATGTGAAGTAAAGGTGTGAAAAAGCAGTAAGATGATACTCTAGACCTTAAATAGGCTACAAAAGTTCTGACAGTTTTCCTAATTATTCCCAGTAATGGACACAGGAGGCCAAAAGGCAGGAGGGAGAAATACATTTTTCTCCATTATGGGTGTTGAGCACTAGGGCTAAAATCATGCCTGTCTGAACACTGATCAGTTTCTGCAAAGGTTAATAGCAATTAAATGCAGCAAACTAGATTAAATGAGAAACAGGTCATGATACCACTGTACTTGCAAAGATCACGATAAAGCATTTCTTTTAAATTCAGCTTAATGCACAGGAAATCCAAAAAGAGGTACTATGAAGAACCTATTATCCAAAAAGAGCAACTCTGAAGAAACTTATTAAATGGGGAAGAAATCTCTCAAATGAAATTTTTAAAATAATGACATGCTACACAAACTAATTTAATTATCATCAGTATTGTGTTGCTGCCTGAGAATAAGAAATGCTACATAAATACTAAAGATGTCTAAAAGAGTATTTCTCCAAAAAAGAAAACTACTATATGATATACAGACTTCTCTCTTTTTCTGGCAAAGATAATAAAGAGTCTACATTGATATCTAAAGTGGGATATAAACACTAAAATGAAAACATGCATACTGAAACAAAACTGTCATTAACATTTTGCTTCTTCCAGCCTAGTACATCATCTATGATCAAAAGAATATAGTAAGTTACTTAGTAAGTGATGATTAACATTGAACTACCTGGTAACTACAATATTCTGAGATCGTTCTCTGAACTTACTCTCTTACTTTAGTATGTACATCCTAAAGTATAAGCCTGAAGCATATTGGTAGATTTTTCAAACTTAAATACAAGAATATTTTTCCAAAAATCAAGTAGGCAATTATGTGCAGACATTCCTTCCACACGTGAGCACATACCCTTAACTCTCTACACTAGACAGAAAATAAAAGGGACAGGCTCACACAATGGAAATTCAATTTACTTTGCTATCCTCAGGGTCTTCTAAACCATCAGGCCGACTAAGGTTTCGAGCAGGCTGGCTGCAGACAACATTATCTTCCAGTCCCCAAGAGGGGACTCTCACAGGTGGCCTCTGGATTTCATCTGGGTAAAAAGCACCATCTGCTCCATCTGTAATAAAAATTGTGGAAGGGTAGGATGAAACCAATTACTAAAATTAGCATCTCTATGTATAGATATGATGAGCAAGATATAAACCACCACTTTGGTGCATCAAAAAAAGATGTTTTTATTTTTAACCCAGGTGATTTTTAAAATTGTGAATATGTAATAAGCCAATAGACTACTCATTTCATAGTGCATCACTTCTGAAGAGGCTACTGTGTTAAATGTTAACATGGCTAATTACACAAATAAAGTTTCTCTTAGAGTTGATTATACTAGCAGTTCTCTAATCCATGAAAATATAAACAAAAAACTCCTCCAGATTCAGCTAACCCCAAACCAAAAATACTTTAATAACCTCTTGTTTCCTGTGTTGCATAAGGATTACCATATTGCAGAACTGGCTGTGCATTTGGTAGTGCAGGAATATGACCATTTTGCTCTGAGCATGTGTTGAGACACTGTGAGACCTGCTGAGGACTCTGGGAATTCTGACCTTCCATTTTCCTTTCTGCTTGATTTTCTATACTTCTTTTTAGTTCCTAAAATTAACAAAAAACACAGATGAATATGCAAAGCAACCAAATACTTTATAAGAAAGGCAATATTAAACATTTAGCCAAAATATAACAATAAAATTATTTCCCTGTTATGCAGTTGGAATGCAGATGGAAATACAGTTATAAAGGCTGGCTCTCAACTTCTCATAAATTTACCTTTCACATATAACAAAATCAGAAAGCAGGATAAAGTCCAATGTATTTTCAAATTTATTTGTGACAAGAAAGCACCTTTTTATTGAGTTAACTTAGGGGAAACTGAATGTCTTACAACCTAGCTATTAATAAAAAATAAAAACAAATTGCTTCTCTAGTGAATTCTATCAAATATTTTAAACTTAAAAAAAAATAACTAATCCTGTACAATATTTTTCAAAAGAAATACTCCCAATTTATTTTACAAGGCCAGTATTATTCTAACACCAAAACCAAATAAGGACATCACAAGAAAACTACAGATCTCATCACTCATAAATATTGATGCAAAAATCCTTATTAACTTATTAGCAAATCAAACCCAACAGTATTTAAAAAAAAAATCATGACCAAATGGGTTTTATCACAAGAATACAAAGTTAGTTTAACATCCGAAAACCAATCAGTGTAATTCACGACGTTAAAAGAATAAAGGGGAAAATTGATAATTTCAAGAGATACAAAAGAAACATTTTACAAAATTCAACACAAAAAAAAATCTCAGCAACCAAGGAATAAAAAGGAACTTCCTTAACTTGATACAAGATAGCTATAAAAAACCTACAGTGAACCTTGATGGCAAAAAACTAAATGCTTCTACTGAAAATTGTAACAAGACCAATAAGACAGGAATGTCTGCTCTCACCACTTATATTCAAAGTAGCCAGTGGATTAAAGCAAAACTAAGATTACAGCAGACAGATTGGAAAGGAAGAAGTAAAACTGTCTTTATTCACAATGATCTGATCATATATGTAAAAAATCCTAAGGACTCTATAAAAACTAGGAAAATGAAGGAATTTAGCACGGTTGCAGTATACAAGGTCAGTATGTAAAATCAATCGTATTTCTATGTATCAGCCACAATAAGAAAATGAAATTTTTAATAATTCTATTTAGAGTAAAATCAATAGATAAAATACTCGGGGATAAATTTAACAAATGATGTGCAGAGTCATTACACTAAAACAACAAAACAATGCTGAGAGAAATTAAAGAGTATAAACAATTGGAGAAATACACCACGTTCATGCACTGAATAACTTAGTATTTTTATGCTATTAATCCCTCCCAATTAACTACAGATTCATAGATTCAATGCAATCCCAACCAAAATCCCAGCAGGCTTTTGTATAAATTGATAAAATAATTCTAAAATATACACGGAAATACAAAGATACTGGAATAGCCCATATTTAAAAAACAGAACAAAGGTGAAGGACTTATACAACCTGATTTGAAGATTTACTATATAGCTACAGTAATAAATACAGCATAGTATTGGCATAGGATAAATGATAGATAAGAGGTTAGCAAACTTTCTGAAAAGTGCCAATCAGTAGATATTTACACCTTTGTAGGTCATGCAGTTTCTGTTGCAACTACTGAAATCTGTCTCTGCTGTTGAAGTCACAGATAATACCTATCATGAATGGGCATGGCTACGTGCTAATAAAGCTTTATTCACAAAAACAGTCCACAAGCCAGATTTGGCATATAGACCTTAGTTTACTGACCCTTGATTAAAAAAAAAAAAAAAAATCAATAAAACAGAAGAAAGAGTCCAAAAATAGACCTATACTTATAGAGTCAATTTTCAACACTAAAAATATCTCAAGATGCAGAGGTAATTCAATGGAAGAATATGATGCATTCTATATACAAATAAATGAACTTTGACTATGTACCATACCATACAAAAAATTAAATAGATCATAAATCTAAAATAAGAGCTAAAATGTCACAAATAGCATGAACCATTAAGACAAATACTGATAAACTGGACTACTTCAAAGCTAAAAGGTTTTGCTCTTAAAAAGATAGTATTTTTAAAAATGAAAACACAAGCCATAGATTAAAAGAAAATACTTCCAAAATATCTGGTAAAGGGAGTAGTGTCTGGAATATATAAAGAACTGTTACAACCAAATACAACCAAAGATGACAAACAAACCAATTTAAAAAAACAAAATAGGTAAAAGATCTGGACACTTTACAAACCAAAATATACAAATGGCCTATAAGCACATGAAAAGATGCTCAGCATCACTAGTTCAGGGATATTAAAACTAAAACCACAATGAGATAACAGTACACACTCACTAGAATGACTAAAATTAAAGACTGACAATGATACCAAGTGCTGGTGAGGATATGGAGCAATTGGAATGTTCATACACTGCTGGTGGGAATGGAAAATGGCACAGCCACTGTGGAAAACAATTTGGCTGTTTCGTAAAAACATACACTTACCATATAAGCCAGCAATTCCACTCCTAGGTATCTACCCAAGAAAAATGAAAACATATGACCACAAAAAGACCTGTATGAGAATGTTCACAGCAGCGTTACTCATAATAGCAAAACATCAGGAATAATCTAAATGCCCATCAGCTGGTAAAAGGATTAAGTAAGGTCCATCAACCAGTGAATGGATAAATTCTGCATGATTGCAATTATATTAAACACTAGAAGTGGTAAAACTGTATAGTTACAGAAAGTAGATCAGTGGTATTCTCATACTGAGGATAGCAGGAGGCAATGACTGCAAATCAGCATGAAGGAACTTTATGCAGTGAAGGAAGTGGTCTGTAGCTTGAGTGTAATGGTAATTACAGAACTATGCATATTTACCAAAATTCATCAAATTACATTTAAAATGAGTGTGTCTTATTATAACATATTAATTGTACCTCAATACAGCAGGTCAAAAATCAACCAGAGACATTATTAACAAAAGATATGGGAATAAAAAATTTAGTCTGTAAAGTCTAGCTGGTTTTGCTGATTGTCATACCTTGGGAGTAGAGATGAGACTCAATGTTAATAGATTTTTATCTATATAAATGACCAAAAATGTACTAAGTGGCCTTAAAATGGGATGAGTCATCATCATTAAGAGCAAAACTGGTAAACATGATGAAAACTGCAAGTCAATTCACATGTATATGAATTAAAAGTTCTTCCTGAGCAAGCCCATTTATAATATACAACATGTCCACACATCGACTATGCCAGGCACTGTGGTAAAACTGTGAGGTTAAAGTGGCATTCCTACCTTAGAATCACTCGTTATTTTATTACAAACATTAAGACTTGTGAAACTTTAGGGAAAAAAGAAAGAAAATACTCATTCACAATGTCTAATACACCATCTATTATGTAGCAGGCACTGTTCTAGGAACTAGAGATACAAAGATTAATTTGGCATGGATTTTTGCCTACAAGGAATTCAGTCTAACAGAAGATAGAACTCTAGATAAATAATTAACAATTGTGATAACTGGTAGAGAGATGAACGTAAAATGCAATGTATCAAAATGAAAACATTGTATACTGGAAAAAGACTAGAGAGAAGAGCCATTTGATTTGAATCTTAACGAATTTTCATCAAGTAGATGAAAAGCATTCTAGATATAAAACATAAAAAGAATACAGAAGTTATCAAAAATTAAAACAAAAAGAATACAGAAGATATGAGAAATAATAACATATTTCAGGCTTGGTAAATGAATGATAATGGCTAAAGCAAAGGATCCATATTAAGAGTAGCAAGAGATACAGCTGAAAAGATAAGCTGGGGGTCAGATGTGCCAAATCTGTCATATAATTAATGTACTACAATGGGCCTTCAGGTTGTTTAATAACAACAACATGGTAAAAATGGTCTTTGGTAAGATTAATCTAGCAAAACAATAGTGGGCATACTAAAAACAAGAAGCAAGTAAGTAGGGAGGCAGCACAGCATGGTGGAACAAAGTAAAGCTGACCTAAATTTGATCATCAGATCATCAGTACTAATAACCCTCAGGAATTTATCTTCTGTAAGCCTTGAAGGACTAGGAAGAAATGTTTAAACATAGCAAGCACTCAAAAGATGTCTCCTCATTTCTTGCCCTAACTCAAAAACCCAAGAAGCTGCTATAGTAATTCAAGACTGTGAAAGTGGCATGTGAATACAGAAAAAGAAAGAAGTTAAATCCAAAGAATATTTCAACATGATTCAAAAGAAAGAGAATAAGGGTATATAAGGAGTGAGTCAGAGATGATAAAATACTTCTATAAAAGATTAAACAAATTAACTTAGAAAAGTATGGTTAAATTCGTCTATAAGCAAATAATAAACTACCAAAATGGAGTCAAGTGTCATCAAAAGATTTATGCACACATTGGTACAGTCAAGCAACTCTGTTGAGATTTCAACCTAACATAGGGTTTACTGCAGTACTCCTCCCTCTACCATCAAAGATACAATAAATCCTTTGCAAACAGGATGCAGGGTAAGAAACGGACCAGTAACAAGCAGCTTTGATTCCTCATAAAGGAAACAGAATACAGGGACATGAACAAGACAGTTAACTTTAGGCCCTTTTGCAAATCAGGAGATTGAACTCTCTCCTAGATTCTATATAAGGGGATAATGAAACAGGAAATTGTGGCTGAAGATGGAACTAGAGAGGTTAAGTAGAGGCCAGATTAAGAGAAACTAAAACATAACTAAATACAATATATAATCATAGATTAGATCAGGGAGAAAAACGCCCAGTGGAGAATCTGTGTACCCAGGGCAAGGAGAGTGAAGTGATTGTGGGACAGTGCATTGAAACTCAGGGTCGCCCTGGCACAGGGGAATACAGCACAGGACAGAACTTTGATAGTGCCCATGGAGGGAGCATTAGACCAGCCCAGCCAAGGAGAAATCCTCCTGGAGTTCTGACTAGCCCATCACCTCCTATAAAAAGCACCCTGGGACCTGGACTAAATTCATAAGGTAGTCGAGACACAAGGGCTACAGTCCTTGGGCAATTCCTACAGCTGTGCTGGCTAGGAGCCAGTGAACCCTAAAGTGCACAACCACAGGCAGTGCAGCTCAGGGAGTCTTCTTCCATTTGGGGTAAAGAAAGGGGATCAGAGGACTTTGTTTTTCAACTTGGGTACAAGCTCAACCACAGTAAAATAAAGAATCAAACAAACTCCTGAAGCTCCTGAGTCCAGGCCTTAGTTCCTGAAAGGCATTTCTTGACCCACTCTGGGCCAGAAAGAAACATGTTGTCCTAACAGGAAAAACTGAGTCCTGGCAAGATTCACTCCCTGCTGATGAAAGAGCCCTTGGGCTTTGAATAAACACCAGAGGTAGCCAGGCAAAAGTAATCACGGGCTTTAGATTAGACTAGAATGGCTTCAAGTGTGACCTGGCACTCGTGACCACAAGAGAGGACCATGTCACTCCTCACCCAACTCCATCAGCCCAGCACAGAGTGAGAGGGAGGAGAAGGAGACAGAAACTTTGCCTGGTAATCATATCTTACCCCAAAGTCAGTATACCAGGAGTCTGGAAGAATCATAGCACTACGGTACAGTGATCAAAGATATAGATGACAACATTCAATTTCCTTTGACTACCTGGAAAAGTCTTCTCCAAAAGGATGGGTTCAAACAAGCCCAGACTGTGAAAATTAAAACAAATATCTAACTCTTCAAAGCCCAGACATCAACATTCATAAGCCTCAAGAACATTCAGGAAAACATGACCTCACCAAACAAACTAAATAAGGTACCAGTGACCAATCCTGGAGCCATGGATATATGTGACCTTTCAGATAATACAAAATAGCTGTCCTGAAGAAGTTCAATGAACTTTAAGACAATACAGAGAAGGAATACAGAAGCTTATCAGAGAAATTTAACACAGAAATGGAAATTTTAAAACAAATCAACCAGAAATTCTAGAGCTGAAGAATTGATAAACTTGATAAACTAAGAAATTCATCATAGAGTCTCTCAACAACAGAACTAAACAAGCTGAAGAAAGAATAAGTGAGCTTGGATATTCATATGCAGAAGACTGAAATTAGACCCTTACCTCTCACTATGTACAAAAATCAAAACAAAATGAATAAAAGACTTAAATCCAAGACCAGAAACTATGAAACTACTAAAAGAAAACATTAGCGAAACCCTGCAAGACAGTGGTCTAGGCAATGATTTCTTGAGTAATAACCCCAAAGCACAATAAAACCAAAGCAAAATTAGACAAATGGGATTACATCAAGCTAAAAGCTTCTGCACAACAAAGGCAACAATCAACAAAGTGAAGAGACAACCCACAGAATGGAAAAAAATATTTACAAATTACCCATCTAACAAAGGATTAATAACTACAATAGTTAAGGGGCTCCAATGACTCAATAGGAAAAAAACCAAATAATCCAATAAAAAAAATGGGGAAAGAATCTGAATAGACATTTCTCAAAATAAGACATACGAAAGGCCAACAGATAAATGAAAAAGTCTTCAACATCATTAGTCACCAGACAAATGCAAATCAAAACTACAATAAGATAGCATCTCACCCCAGTTAAAATGGCTGTCATCAAAAAGACAGGGAATAACGAAGGCTAGCCATGTGGAGAAAGCGGAATGCTGTACACTGTTGGTGGGAATGTGTATTAGTGCAACCACTATGGAGAATAGTATAGAGGCTCCTCAAAAAACTAAAAACAGAACTACCATATGACCCAGCAATCCCACTGCTGGGTTTATACCTAAAGGAGGGGAAATCTGCACTCCCATGTTTACTGCAGCGCTATTCACAATAGCCAAGATTTAGAATCAACCTAAGTGCCCACCAATGGATGAGCAGATAAAGAAATTATGGTCATACACATAATGGAATATTATATAGCCACAAAAAATAAAATGTTGCCATTTGCAACACCATGGGTGGAACTGGAGAATACTGTGTTAAGTGAAATAAGCCAAGCACAGAAAGATAAATCTCACATGTTCTCACTCAAATATGGGAGCTATATATTAAAAACAATTGATCTCATGGAGACAGAGAGTAGAATAATGGTCACCACAGGCTTGGAAGGGTAGCGGGGAAGGGAAGGAATAAAATGCGGATGGTTAATGAATGTAAAAATACAGTTAGTTAGAATGAACAATATTTGATAGCACAACAAAGTGACTAAAGTCAACAGTAAGTTAGGGTATACTTTACAATAACTGAAAGAATGGAATTGGAATGTTCCTAACACAAAGAAATAATGTCTGAAGTGAAAGATACCCGAATTTGATTAAGTCACACTGTATACCTGCATCAAAACATCACATGTGCCCTATAAAGACATACAACTACTACGTACCCACAATAATTAAAAAGAAAAAACAAAACAAAAAAAATGGGCATTTTGATCAATGTATTGGGACAACTGGACAGCAATTTGAAAAGAGGTGAACTTAGATCCATTCCTTATGCCATACTCAAGAACAAATTCTAAATGCATAAGAGATCTGAATGTCAAAAAAAAAAAAAAAAAGAAACTATACAAGTATTAGAACAAAACAACCTGGGTGTAGGGAATGCTTTCTATGGAATACTAAAAATTCAGATGTAATACATAAATGATTCTCAAAGCTGAGAATAAATCAGAATCACCTGGAAGGTTTGTCAACATATATTTTGAGGCATCACCCCAGAGTTTCTGATTCAGCAGGTCTGGTGGGTGGGTAGTGCCCAAGAATCTGCATTTCTAACAAGTTTCCAGGCGATGGTGTTATTGCTGGTCAAGGCAGTACCACACTTTAGGCTACACAAAAATAAGGAGCTTCTGCATGGTAAAAGCAGTGTAAGCATAGTCAAAAGACAAATAATAAACTGGGAGGAAAGCTTTGCTACATATAGCTCTCTCACACACAAATAAAAAGCTAATACCTCTAATAAAGTAAAAACTACATATAACAAATTGAGTGAACCAAAAATCTTAGAGAATGAGCCAAAGACAAGAACTCACAAAAGAGATATACTTAACCTCAGTCATAACAGAGATGCAAATTAGAACTGTACTACCATTCCTCATCTATCATACATGCAAAAATTAGAAAGCCTGATTACAATTTCTATGGGGAAACAGGTCCATTTCTCATACATTGCTAGTGGAAATGCAAAACATTAATATTACAAACCCAGTGAAAGGGAACTGGGCAATATCTAACAAAACTATACGTGCATTTACCCTTCAATCCAGCAATCATACTTCTAGGAATTTACTATGAAGGCACCCTTCCAAACAATAGAAAAGTATGTATGTATAAAATTATCCATTGTAGCATTATTTGTAAAATAACAGAAACTACCAAAATGCCCAAATATAGGAGTTTGGGCATGTATTGTTTATACATACCATAAATTATGTGCAAACAATAGAGTACTATACAGCTATTAAAAAAACTGAGGATTTCTATGAATTTCATTTATGGAGGGACGTTCAGAACATACTGTTAAGTGAAAAAAGTATACACAGGTTGAGCATCCCTACTCCAAAAATCCAAAATTCGAAATGCTCTAAAATCCAAAATTTTTGAGCCCCAACAGTAGTAGAAAGTTCCATACCTGTCACATTATTTTTTCACTGTACTAATGACATGTCATATTTTTTACTCTTAAGTACATACACATGAGTAAGTGTAAGAAAATGACCGCTTATCTGTAGCATATAAATTCAGGGTCAGGAATACGGCAATGCCAAACCACCATGGATTGTCCGCATGGGTAGCTGAGATAGTGACACCTTTGCTCTCTGATGGTTCAATATAATAATTTCATTTCATGCATAAAATTATTAAAAATATTGTATAAAACTACCTTTAGGCTATGTTTATATGAAACAAATGAACTTATGTTTAGACTTGAGTCCCATTCCCCAAGATATCTCATGCACATGCAAATATTCCAAACTCCAGAAACAAATGTGAAATCCAAAACACTTCTGGTCCCAAGCATTTCAGATAAAGAATAGTCAACCTCTACTAACTTTTCAGGAAAAGAGAAAGGGAAATAAGAAAACCAACATGTGCTTATTTTTGAAAAAGAAACAAAAAAGTAAAAACTGGATTGGGAGAGGATAGAGTGAAAGTAGGTAGGAGAAAAGTGATATTTCTCTAAGTACACCTTTTTGTATAGTTTGGACTTTGGAAAAACATGTTAATGTTCTACATCTTCAACAAATAAAAATCACCAAGGATGGGGGGAAAAAATCTGAAAATGAACCCAAACAGAAACAAATATACCCACATATATTTCAAAAGAGAATGAGATAAAGAAAGACAAGGACAAGCTAATGCAAGTAACATTTGAACACAGTATACTGACAGCCTAAGAGGCAAAAAAAAGAATGCAAACATGGCCAGGCGAGGTGGCTCACGCTAGCACTCTGGGAGGCTGAGGCGGGAGGATCGCTCAAGGTCAGGAGTTCGAAACCAGCCTGAGCAAGAGCAAGACCCCGTCTCTACTAAAAAAAAAATAGAAAGAAATTAATTGGCCAACTAAAAATATATAGAAAAAATTAGCCAGGCATGGTGGCGCATGCCTGTAGTCCCAGCTATTCAGGAGGTTGAGGCAGAAGGATCACTACTTGAGCCCAGGAGTTTGAGGCTGCTGTGAGCTAGGCTGACACCACGGCACTCTAGCCTGGGCAAAAGACTAAGACTCTGTCTCAAAAAAAAAAAAAAAAAGAATGCAAACAATCTTAACTCTCTTCTTAATAGGTTTCCTTCTCTTAGTGACAAGCAACTCTGAAACTATTTTATGTGGATTTGGATTTAGCAAATGTGTTGGTTATTACTGAGCACCAGTATTCTCACTGTACAGGGAGTATACAAAAGGCAAATGAGGGAAGCAAGGAAAAACCCTATGGTGTTGAACTAGGACTGATACCTAGAATATAAATGTTTCCTAGATCTGCCCACTGAAAGGATCTTGAAGCAATGAGCACCACCAATACTAAGCACAACTAAGGCCCATTACTTCGGTTTGTAAATATCAGACCCCACTAATAAGGAACTGGGACTCCTCAGAGTCAACTAATTCAAGAGTTGGACAAGAGCTTCTTACATAAATGGCTGATTCCAAAGACAGGATAAGAAAGGCACAAGAGGAGCCTATAACATCTTGAAGTACCAGAAAAAAATTAAATGCTAAAAAAAAAAATCAACATCCTTTTCATATTAGGCATACTAGGGACCAGCTTAAAGGTGCTCCCACTGACCAAATCTGGAACTATAAGAAGTTAATTAAGAACCGTCATTAAGGTATAATCCACTAAAAAGAGTTCATACTGATGATTGTTAGGTAGGAAAACAGATGACTCATAGCTAACAGACATACAGATGGATAGATGATACATGGATGGAAAGATAGAGACACCCAAACAAACATATACATACATATAAACAGTCTTGCATCACTTAACAGGGATACATTCTGAGAAAAGCGTCATTACGTGATTTCATCACTGTGCAAACATTGTGTGAACGTCACAGAATGTAGTTACATAAACCTAGATGGTATAGCCTAATGCTGTTAGGCTACAAACCTGTACAGCATGTTACTATCTTGAGTACTGCAAGCAAATGTAACACAATGCTAAGTATTTGTGTATCCAAACATATCTAAATATAAAAAAGATACAGTAAAAGTACAGTATTATAATCTTACGGGACACCTGCCACATAAGCGTCATTATACAACCCATGACTATATATACACACACACTACACACACCATAGTATTAAATATATACACACACACACACACACACACATTTATGCATACATACATGTATGTATTTGGTCTTTGTTCCTGGTTCCTGGCAGAACTCCTAAGACCCTTGGAATTTCCTGAGTGATAAAAGTATCTTTTGTTATTCAACAAGGAGCCCTTTAGACCATACTGCTGACAAAGTGACTCATGATAGGCCCTCTAGTAGTTCGAAAGGAGGGGCTGGTCACAAGAACCAAACATGTGATTAGAAGAATTTCAGGACCTCCCTCTACCACCACCACTGGCTCCGAGAAGAAGGTAGCTGGAATTGAGCTAAATCATCACTTAGCCAATGATGATTTGCTCAATCATGCCTATGAAATGAAGCCCAAGATTAAAAAAAAAAAAAAATGAGGCTTGGAGGATTTCCTGGCTAATGAATATATCCATGTTCTAGGAAGGTAACACATCTGGAAAGGACATGCAAGATATGTGTCATCACCACCCCCAACCTTGCCCTACCCTTTGGCTGTTCCTGAGTTGTATCCTTTGTAATAAAACTATAATCATAAGTATTAGTGTTTTCATGAATTCTGTGAGTCATTCTAACAAAATATCTAAGGGGGTAGGGGAGAACAGTTGTAGGAACTCCTGAATTTGTAATCAGCTGGGAAGAAGTGTGGGTATCCTGGGGACCCCACTTATAGCTGGCATCTGAAGTGGGAGCAGTGTTGTGAGACTAAGCTCTTAACCTATGGAGTCTGCTAACTCAGTAGCTGGTATCAGAACTGAATTGAATTGTAGGACACCAGTTGGTATCAGAAAACTGTTGCTGGAATACCACCACATAGACGTACATAAAGGACAAAGGAAGGTTCTCCCTTATAGTATTAACAGAATGCCAAACGACAAATGTGGAATAAGTGATAGAGTTGAAAAACCAGAATTTCACAAATATCACAGTAACCCCATCCAACGTTGAGGTCTATCTTGCACTTAGAATGGCTGTTTTACTATGCATGGTTTTGTAACATCTTCATGGGTCATTTGGAAAACTACTGGTTCACTGAGTCATATAGATCTTTTAAATGTTGGCACATTTTGCTATATAATAATAAAAAATTCACAGTCTAAACAATACCACCTGCCTCATCAGGAAAACTTGTCAACATTGGGAAATGTAAAGTTCATGGTGGAAGATAAAAGTTTTCCAAAATTCTAGTTTTTGCTTAAAATTAAGCTTAAATTTTATCAGTGGCAACAAATTAACAATTGTTTTTCCTTAAGGTAACTTCATTTCTTTTGAAGAAAATATCTGCCAAATATCCAAGTCTAAATAACCAAATTTTGTTGTTCTTTAAAGTAAAAACAGTGTTCCATGAAAAAAAGACAATAGTTCAACAAACAACTCAACCACACACTGCTTTACCTTTAGATAATTACCACATACTTCGTTAGGCAGAGAGCTTTAGGAATACTTTCCATTTCATCACACAGAATATTAAAAAGACATGTACCCAAGGGTCAATGTTCAATAAAATTAATATTTTACTGTTTCATTATCTTCAATGAAACTGGCTTTTTTATTTTTTACTGTGAATGCATGGTGGTGATATATACAATAATTATGGATGCAGTTTGGTGCTGTCTTAATTCATTATAATACGCAAGCAGTTTTCCCACCATTGCTTTCACACCAATAGTGCAAATGTAACAGAGTAGGGGAAAAAAAAAAATCACATAATGTTGTGTACTATTATGAAAATCATTTTATTTTTGCAGACCATGAAAGGGGACGGGGACCCCCAAAGGACCACAGACCACACGTTGAGAAATGCTACACAATAGTGTTTCTTACATTACAAATTTATAGTTCTGTTAGAATGTTAGGTTATGCTAGAAGTCATTGAACAACTTTGAAAACATTTCCTATTACAGAAGAGAACCAGATAAACACATTATATGTAACTTTTAAAAATGTCACTGCTTTCCTAAATTTGAGCACTGTAAAATTTGTTTATTGTTAAATAATATGTAACAAAGACCAAACTATTCAACACTCAAGCATTTTTCTCATATTCTAAAGTAAATACTTTAAATATCATTTAACTTAAAACATTTTTCACTAAGAGTCTTAATATTTGTTTCAGTCTTTATTCATTTTCTTTATAAAGACCACCTTCACATGAACTATAAGATATATCTCTTCATAAAGCTGTATAGTACTCAGTGTAATGCGATATATATTTTTAAAAGCACATTGCTAAATACCTTCTCCCTGGAAAGGTTTTCCAAATGTGAAGACAGACCATTTATCTCCTTGTTTTTCTCTGCCAATTGAAGCTGCATAAAGAAAGAAATTACCATTAATTTTTCCATTATCTACTCCTTCCTTACACTGAGATCTAATTTATGCTATTCTATGAAAATAATTCCTATTACCAAATCCATGTATTTTCCTCAGTTCTTATTCTTTGACTTCTCTAAATTACTCATTATAGACCAACTTCCCTTATTCTTAAAACTATCATATTTCCTGGGTATATGTGAAATTCCATCAATATTGTCACCCTTCTATATCCTTTTTTTGTGTCTGTTTTTCTTCCCAATAACAAATATGGGTATTTTCCAAAGTTTCTTCTCTAGCTTCCACTCACTACATTCTCTGTGAAAGCTCACTTTGTTCCATGTCTTCCAACTATTACCCTCATGGGAATAAATCACAAATATTAATTCATGTACCACTTTCTCTCCTTCCCAAGCTCCAAATCTGCCTTTTTAATTAATGATTAGACATGTTTTCATTGTAGTCTTTCCTGTATTATAAGAGCAAAATGTCCCAAGTCTACTTTGCTACTTTTGTTAACAATTATCAATCTTGGAGCACACTGTGATTAAAGCTCAGAAACTGTGTCAAAGTACTTCTTCCTTTCTCCTTTTCCACCACTCCCCAACACTTTCAATTTTTTTTTCAATTTCTAAGCCATTCATTCATCAAAAATCACTCACTGATCACCTATTACAGCATAAGCATTAATGGCTACAAATACAAATAAAACCATTCTTCAATGGTTGTTCCCTAAAGATATCTTTCAAAGCTTCTTTTGTAGACTCATGTCCTATTCAGTGGTAGGTGATCAGGGAAGGTACCCAAAAGGAGATGGCTATTATCAATTCATTCTATGAATATGTCTACCTGATTTCCTCACCTTCAAACCCTTCCCACTTATAAATCTTCTCCAGTGCTAACAAATTATTAGGGCAACAAATATGAAACGTCTGATTCTGAATCAAAAGTTTAGCTTATTATATCTCAAACAAGAAGCAGTATAATTAATCAAAGTATGCACCTAAACTATCGACATAGTTTTGCCATCTGAACAGTAGCTTGTTCATGCCAGCAGTGAAGAAGCCTAGAGAGTGAGTGGCGATGAAATCGCAAAAAGGCGTTTTCCACAGCTTGTTGAGAATTGAATATTTGTCTCTACGAGAAGTGGTCCAAAGCCTGGAAGAAGTGGTAGTCAGTTAGTGCAAGGTTTGATGAATACAGTGGATGAGAGTTTCTAAGCCCAGCCTCTGTAGTTTGAGCAGTGTTGTTTAGTTTGAGCAGTGTTGTTTGTGCAACATGTGGTCGAGTGTTGTCTTGCAAGAGGATTGGCCTGTCTCTATCGACCAATCTCAGATGCTTAATCGCAAGCATCCTCATCATTTTGTCCAACTGGTTGTAGTAGACATCTGCTCTAATCGATTAATCAGGTTTCATGAAGCTGTAGTGGATAATACCAGCACTGGACCACCAAACAGACACCATTAGCTTTTATTGATGAATATTCGGTTTTGGAAGTGTTTCGGCACTTCATCTTTATTCAACCATTGTGAGGAACGCTTGTGATTATCAAAAAGAATCCATTTTTTAATCACATCACAACATGGTGTAGAAATGGTCTGGCTTTATGTCGTGACAGCAAAGAAAGGCAAGCTTTGAGATGATATTTCTGCCAATGCTCCTTTAATTCACGC
>CAUYMX010042252.1:0-47447 GCA_963573855.1 Lepilemur septentrionalis | reverse complement strand
GGCTCAGTGGTTGCCGTTCTCCATTGTGAGAGGCTTTTGACTGTGAATTCAGCACAAAATCAAAGCTTGTTCTCCTCAATTTTTCTCCTTCCTTTACTAGGGAATTTTCTGTTTCATTAGAGCAGATTTGAGAAATTGGTACTCCTCCACCAGCAAGATTCTGTGTGCACAGTGATCCCACTGGGCCAACTCTCCAGATAGCCCTTATTTTCTGAGCTAGCGGTTCTTTGGGGGTGAATTCAAGGAAATTGATAAGCTTGCAACCACATGTACGAGGGTCCTTGTCTCTCAAATTAGTTAGCTCATCTCCTGCTAGTCTAGATCACATCCCTAGCAACTCTTCCCTTGGCACAGCCCCTAATAGCCTCCCCTTCCATTCACCTGCCATCAGCTGGAAAGGCTCAGTGAGCCCAGAGCAGGCAGAAAAGGAAAAGCCACTGCAGAAGTGGGAAGTAAACGTGAGAAGAGCATGGGTGCTGGGGAAAGGGGAGAAGGAGGGTTAGTCTAGGACCAAGAAGGACTGGGGGTGTGGGGCAGCTGGAAGGTAGCAGATGAGCTGAGTTTTCTGAGATGCTACTATGTGCCACACACTACTCTGGGCCTTTTAATCCCAGCATCATAGGCAGTGTGACCGTAAAGCATAATCCTGGCCTCACCACTTCTCTGTTTAAAACTCTTTGAGGACATTTTGGAACCCACAGAATAGAGATCCAAACCACTTCTTATGGCATTGAAGACTCCCCAGCTCCAGGCCCTGCCTGATCTTGCAGCACCTTCCTTGCTCACCTCCTGCAGTTGTACCTGACTGTACATTCAGACTGACACTTGCAGTTCCCCAAAGACTTCCTCTCATGCCCCCGAGCCTCAACATGTGCTGATCCCTTGGGCCATGCTGCTTTTCCTTCTCTGTCTTCATCTGTTAGATAGCACCTATTTGCTCTTTAAACATCTTCTTCTCTGGATACATCTTCTTGTCTCCCCCAGGCTAGGACAGCTGTCCTTCATCTGGGCTCTCATACACTCCATTGCAAGCCCCATCCTAGACACATTCTACCACATAGTAGTCATCTGTCTCCACCCCTGTGCTGTGATCTCCTTTAGGGCCACATCTGGATCCCTGAATCCCTAGCACCCTGCATGGTGCTGAGCATGTGGTTGGCCCTCTGAAAAAGTCTGTTGCCTGCACGGATGTCTAAGCCCATTTGCAGGAAGGCTGGCAGGATAGCAAATTCTTTTCAAAAACAATGTCAGAAAGCTCCTAGAGCCAGTTACTTTTCAGTACCAGGGGAGGTAAATGGGTCATTTAAAGCCAAGAGAGTCATCAGAGGACTTTAGTGGGTGAAGACTTGGAGGGACACACATGTCCAGCAAGTTCATGACAGGAAACAAAGCAAATCACCAGAAGGTCTGATTTCTGAGCTATTCATGCCTGGGCGGTTCAGAAGGGAGCAGAATGCTCTGAGCTAAGCCAGGAGTTTATCTATCCTGTCAGATTCAAGCCAGCATTAATAATTTAATGGCTTTGGAATAGCCTGGCACGGCCTTCCTCACCTGTACAAACCCAAGGTGCCCCAGCCCGCCTCAAGCTTATATGTACTCATTTACTCATTCATTCATTTATTCATCCATTCATTCATTCAACACATAACCTATTAAGTGCCAGCTTTGTGCCAGGCTCTATGTAGTGTCTAGTAATTCAGAGAGGGTCAGAGACAATGGACTTACTGAGGGACAGGGAAAGCAGGTGATCTATCTAGTGTAATGAGTGCTACGGTGGACTTAGCACAGAGGAGGGCTTCTTTTTCAATCAGAGGTTCAAGGAAGGCTCAAACTTGAAGGATGGGAAGAGGAGGCTTTACTGGCAGAGGGAACAGCGGGGTCACATCCTTGGATTTGAGAAAGAATTGCATATTGATGGGACTCCAGGTTGTTGATCACCAAGGGACAGTGATGCCAGAGAGGGGACAAGGGCTAAATCTAGCGGGCTTTGAATGACAGGTCAATTGTTGTCATATTTACCTTTGGATGATGGAAGCCTGTGAAGAACATTAAGCAGGGAAGGACAGGATCTGATCTACAGAGATCACCAGGCAACCATTTGGAGAATGAAATGAAGTGGGAAGTACAAAAGGAAGATGGGAAGTAACTGATCAGTGAAGGACATCACTCCAGTTTCTGAGCTGACCCACATGAGGACTCACTGTCTCTGCTGCCTAACTCCATGAGATATTCAGGTCTTCCCACCTCTCTTGGGAAGTTTGTAGGGCCAGATGCATCACATCCCTTAGTTAGATGGCCTGTGCCTTTTTTGTGGTCCTAGTGGACATGCTGCATACTTAGCTTTCATGTCCACCTTCTCACCAACCTGACACCTGTTACAGACATCCTCAGAGTTCTATGGGCTTCACAGAAACACAAAATGTCAGCTTCAGGGAGTCTTGGAGACCATCCATCCAAATCCCTGTGCTGACCCACACCTGTCCTTGTCCCTTTCATTCCAGCCTATATGGGACTGATTTGAAAAGCACCATAACTACAGCTCTTCCCCCAAGCATGAGGACCAGCCCCTCTTCTTCTCTTCCCTCTCCCTCAGCTTTTGTTTATCTGAAAATGTCTTAATTTTTCCTTCATTCTTGAATGATAGTTTTTCCAGATAGATAATTATTGGTTGACGGGGTTTTTTTTTATTCCTTTCAAGACTTTAAATATGTTATCCACTGCCTTCTGGCCTCTTTAGTTTCTGAGAAGAAATCAGCTGATTATCTGATTGAGGATCATTTGTACATGTTAAGTTGGTTCTCTCTTGCTGATTTCCAAATTTCCTTTTTGTCTTTAGGTTTCAACAATTTGACTACAGTATGTCTTGGTTTGGCTATCTTTACCTTGATTGGGGTTCATTTAACTCTATGAGTGTGTAGATTCATATCTTTCATCAGTTTTGAGATGTTTTTAGCCACTATCTTCTCAAATATTTTTTCCTCTCCTTTCTCTCTCCCTTCTCAGTCTGGGATTCCTATAATGCATATATTGGTATAATTGATGGTGCTCCACAGGTCCATCAGGCTCTGTTCACTTTTCTTTACTCTTTTTTTGTTTGTTTGTTTTTGCTCCTCAGACTGTGTCATTTCAATTGTTTTACCTTCAAGTTCTCTGATCCTTCATTGCACCTGCTCAAATTTACTACTGAAGACTTCCAGTGAATTTTTTATTTCAGCTATTGTAATTTTCAGCCTCAGAATTTCTGTTTGGTTTCTTTTTATAATGTCTATCTTTTTATTGACATTCTCATTTTGTTCCTACATCCTTTTTCTAATTTCCTTTAGTTCTTTGTTTGTGCTTTTCTTTAGCTGATTGCACATAATGTAGCTGATTTAATGTCTTTGAATGATAATTCTAATATTTTGTCTTCCTCAGAGATGGTTTCTGTCAAGTTCATTTTTTCCTGTGAATGGGCCATATTTTCCTGTTTCTTTGTATGTATGTTTTGTAGTTTTTGCAGAGAACTGAGACATTCTGAGGATTGTAATGTGGTAACTCTGGAAATCAGATTCTCTCCTTCCTCACGGATTGCAGAATTTTAATTGTTGAAGATTGAAGTCATCTGAGGCTTTTTCAAATTATTTTTGCCAAGTGTGCATTTCTTATTGTTTCTGGTCACTGAAGTTTCCATTCTATTATCTTTGCAGTCAGCTAGTGATCTGACAAAGATTTTCTTAAATGTCTGGCTCCACAAAGAGGGGAAAAGGTGTTATATCTCTTTAAATCTACCAGTGGAAGTCATTGCTGATAAGAGGGCCAAGCATCTGTCCCAGTCTCGCAGGGCACAACCAGAACCAACCAAAATTCACAAGCTCCAATTTTTGAAGGACAAGGTCCCATGCTTACCCTCTCACAGGCAGCTGTACCAAGAACATGACCTGCTATTTGCACATGTGCGGTGGGGCTGAGAATTGGGGGATGGTAGTTGGTTTGCCCATGCCACTTGCTTATGAAGGATCGGCAGACTCTCCCTTGATCAAGCACTCTATTGGCTGGCATTAATATTCTCAGCTCCATAGCTACAGAATAGTTTCAATTGCTCTTTTCAGCTTAATGATTGGTTTGGTGGAGGTACTGACCCTGGAGCTACCTGCTCCACCATTTTGCATGATACTGCTTGGAATATCTTTGTGGGTGCCCCTATCTGGGAGGTATTTGGGGCTTGTTAGAATGTCAGTGATCAGTACAGGACCCAAAAAATGGAGGCAGGGGTTGACTACTTAGGATTAGATCCAGGTTTAGATTCAAAGTGAGAGGGGTGAAAGGAAAGGGCAATTAGGTTTCTTTTAAATGCTACTCATCTTACCTCCTTTGGGCAGGATGGAGTAGCAACTGACATTTATTGAGTGCCTGAAGTTTTCTCATCAAGGCCTTGCCATCTTGAATGGCAGAGATTATTGTCCCCATTTTATAAATGGGGAGACAGAGGTTCAGAGAGGTGAAGTGTTATTTCCCACACCATACAGCTAGTAATGGGGGGGCAGGATTTGAACCTAGGTCTATACAAGTCCACAGCTTCACCTCTCTCAGCCTGGCATGCTTCAGATGGGGATTCCATACAGTACCTCTGCCCTGAAATAAAAATGTGGCATTTGACTAGATCTCCTAGATTGCATCTCTTAGCGTCTAAGTCAATTGTGCCACCCGGACCTCAGTCTCTCTGTGTCTGCAGTGGGAGCTTGAGGTGGTTCATCTCTGGGATTCTATGAAAGTCCAAGGAAACAGTGGCCTGAAACAGTTAAAACCTTCCCAGGACTCAGAGAGAGGAGCTGGATCTAGCCTGGCTGGGGCAGGCCATGTTTCCTCCACAGAGCCCTAGTCCTTGTCAACAGCACTAGTCAGGCCCTCCCTTTGCTGAGGCTCTGTCTGGCTGAGGAAGCTGATAAACTCTGCCCAGCATCCTGGCAGGAGGGGGATGCAGAGGGAGCCAGGTTGGAAGGAGCTGCACCTTCCTTGGAGGGGGCCTTCCTTACACCCACAACCTGGGTGCTGCAGGGTGGCCTTGTCTCTGTCTTTTTCCAAACATGGCCAAGGACTGGCCTTCGCTGAACACAGCTTATCTTTGGAGAGCACTGTATGCTCAGCTGCAATTAGAGCCATTTTTCTCTTTGACACTGTCAACCCTCCAACCCTTTGCTGCCTTCCTGCATGTCAGCTGTGAGCCCGTGCCTGCTGACACAGCAGATCCTACACTTCAGACCGGGGATCACCATTTGCAGTGAAAGTCAGCCCTTCCACGGAGTTGCTTCTCTAGCTTCTGCCCCAGGTAAAATCCTTCTCACTGGTCTTGTCCCATGGAAAAAATGCAGGTGGGTCCCTTCTTGTCATAACTAACACCTGGCACCAGTTGACCAGGTAGATTCCCTCATGCAGGTCAGCCCCACCCTGATCCATACTCAACACTTCCCTGCCTTCATTTAGGTTGCTCTTTTGTATCATTTGGTCCTCAAAAGCAGGGAGTGGCTTTTTCTCTTCTCTTGCCTTCCTTCCAAATTGAGTGCAAACCAGCAGACACACAAAGGACACTTGCTGTGTGCCAGACACCAACTCACCATGATGAAAGGGTTCACAACCAATTGGCTGAGGTCAGAAGAGCTGGGAGACCCCAAATCAGAGAGATTATGGAAAGGTTTTCCATTTTCCCAGCCAATGTGGGCTGGAACTTTCCCTTACTGGGAATGAGCCAGGGATGAGCCAGGGATGAGCCATGTAGCCTGGACACTGCTGTCCGCCTTGCATCGAGTCCACTCATATTGGAGAAGGCAGTCTGCCTTACTCAGTCTAACAATTCAGATGTCAATCTCACCCAGAAACACCCTCGCAGACACACCCAGGATAATGTTTGACCAAATATCTGGGCACCCTGGGGCCCAACCGAGTGGCCCAACCATAAAATTAACCACCACAGGGAAGATCTTTCGCTGGTTTCTGGGTGCTGGTTCTCACCGCCCTGCAGAGCCTTTAGCCATTTGATGGGAAATGTGGCAGAGAGGTCAACAGTACAGGATCTGGAGCCCAGCTGTCAGCATTTGTGCCCTGGACTTATCACTTTCTCTCTGTGTGAGCTTGGACACTTTGTTTAACCTTCTATTCTATATCTAAGTTATCTCACCAGTAACATGTCGCTATTAATAGAAATCGCGTTGTGGTGTTGGGAGTATGGGAAGAGGGTAGCCACGTAAAGCACTGAGCACAGTGTCTGGTGCATAATAAGTGCTTACAAATTGTGAGTTATTATCATTGATGTGGCTACGAACCTTTCGCCTCCCACTCCAGACTGTGAGCCAACTCAGTGCTGAGAAAAGTGCACGAGGTTTGGGTCCAGGGAGGCTGGAGCTGGCTCCATCCTTACCAGCTGCACGTCTAGAGCACATCACCCGTGTTCTCTGTGCCTCACGCTCCCCGTGTGTAGGCGGGGTGTTGTGGGTCACTAGATGGCTTTGAGGATTTGCAAAAACGTCCATGTGTGTCCAGCCCACAGGAGCCACCCAAAAGTTGCGAGTTCTTCTCCACACCTGTCTTTCTTTAGCATCCCCAGGGAGCGCCTCGCCCATAATCAGTGCTCACAGGGAGTTGGCTGATTGCAGTGACTTTGCCTCATGAGAAAACATGGCCCAGAAACCCGTCCTAGAGATCGGGCCCAGCAGACACAGTCAGCATCACATCACCTCCGTGCAGTCTCTACGAGGGCAGTCAGTGCCTTGGTGCTCCTGAAGCCCCTGCTGATGCGGTGTAAGGGAGCTGACAGAAGGCAGGACAGATGGCTCAGGGGAGAAAAGGAAGGCCATCTCTCAGCTCTGGGGCAGCTGGAAGTGGACAGACAGAATCTGTTACACTTAGACAGGAACAATTCAGAATAAATTGGCAGAACATTCTGCCCTGAGCCTGACTGCTTCCTGTCCTGGAGGAGAATGGGGGTCCAGGTGATGGTGCCATGTCTCTGGGCACTAAGTCCACTGTGCCCGTGGAGCCATCACCCCACTGACCAATGGCTTTTGTGCATCAACTTGGTGATTTCAATTTGTAAAGTACCTGGACATCACCACACCCCTGAAGTGCAGGCCAGGCAGGGGCAATTGCTCTTATTTTTCAAAAGAAGAAACTGGAGTTCAGAGAAGTATAAGGATTCCCCAAGGTCACACAGCTAGTATATAGCAGCTCTTCTCATTCTCAGGTTTTTCCCCAGGAAGATGAAACTAGAGTCCTTTCAGAGCGTCTCTGGTGGCTGGCCGGGCAGAGGGCACAGCCCCATTGCTGTGTCTCAGGCTGGCAAACCTCCCTAAGTGGCAGGAGACAGAGGATTTCCTCAATAGCAAATTGAATCTAAATCTAAGAACTAAATAACCAAGCTAGTTAGGTATGCAGGGAAAGTGGAAACCAATGCGATTTTGAGTAGGGCTTAGTGCCTGAGCTTTACTGCAATGTTGTTGTTTGCTCGCAGACTTTTTCCTCTTGCTTTCAGATTCCTGTTTTAGGAAGTCTAGGTTCCTTGGAGCCCTGCCTTTAGATAAACATGTCTTCACGGGGAGAAAGGGAATTAACATGTTGGGCCTCAGGCTTAGCACTTTTTCATAAATTATCTCATTAAATCCTCACAACCAAATGATAAGGTGAGTGTTTTCATCCTCATTTGATGCTCAAGGAATGAGAAGGTCATAGAGCGAAGAAATTTCCCCCAAATCTTCTAACCAATGAGTAGTGTAATGAAGATTTGAACCCAAGTGTTTATGACGTCAAAGTCTGGTTTCTTTCCACCAGAACATGTGATTTCAGCCCCACATGTCGGTGCCACCCGATGATCACACTTATCATGGTTCTTTGTGAGGACTGAACTGGGATGAGACTCTGGGAAAGATCGCTATAAAAAAATGCCTAATGTGAAAGAAAGCTGGGCTCAGAGCTCACGGATGTGGACTGACTGCTCCCCAGGCACAGGAGGGCTAGCACGCATGTGCCCTGCAAACCGCCTTCCCAGCGGATTCCCAACAGAAGCAGGCGACACCAATAACAGCACAAGATCGGCTTTGCGGTTTTAACTCCAAGCGTTAGGACCGCAGCGTCTCTGCTGAGCCAACTTGCAGGCACTTGGACCGGAAGCAGAGTGAGCTCTTCTGCTAGGTACAGGTTGCCTGAACTAACAGGCTCCGCTCAGGTGCACAAAGGAGGATTCCCCAAGGTCACCGACTTTCAGGGATCATTCTCCTCTAGGGAGCATGGCAACACTGCTGGCTATGAACCGGGTACCCTGTGCAACAAGACGCAGAACAAATAGCACCTATTGTCTGCGTCACCGGGCATGGCATTTGTATATGGATCTAAGACATCTGGAGTAGCTGGCAGAGCACTCGTAGAGTCAGAAAGCCTGGGTATGAGGCCCACGGCTCCAATTTCCCAGCAGAGTGAGCTTGGCAAGTGCCCTAACCTCTTTAAACATCAGTTTTCTAATCTGCAAAATAGCGATGACTTCCACACAGACTGATCGTACATATCAAATGAGATAATGGGTGACAAAGTACCGTGACCACTTCGGGCTGTGCAACAAGAGCACTGGAGTTACCCCTCCCGACCCCTGTGAGGGGCGGATGCCCTCACTCCCCAGATGCTGCAGGTGCTGGCTGCTAACCGCTCATGCTTATGGCCTCCTGGGGGGATGGCGTCTGGCTGGTGGGAGCCGCTTTGCCTATGGATGCCTGGGATCTATGGCCACCCCACTCCCGCCCCTGGGAGCAACCCATGGCCAGCAACTGACTGATATGGGGTGTAACCACCCAGCCCGCCTGCCTCTGCCAGGACAACCTCTGTGGTGTAACTCAAGCTCCAGACCTCCCTACCCTCCGGATCAGGAAGCTGGACTCCTCCTAAACCACATATTTGCTAGATTTTCCCCTTTCCGTATTCTGCATTCCTCACTCCTTTATAGGGTTCTCCAGCCAACACGCCCCCTTTAAATTACACAAGAATTTCCATCTTAGGCTCCACTTCCAGGAAACCAACCTGAGACGAGGTGGGGTGCGAGTGCCTGGCGGGTCTTCCACCTCGCAGTATTTTCTCTCTCAGGGGTGACGCCATAGCTGGTTTGACTCCAAGAGCTTCACACAGGTTCTTTGCTGTGCCCTGAATGTTCTTCCTGCAGATTATCGGCTGGCCGGCTCCTTCTTGTCAGTCAGGTCTCAGCCTAAATGTCACCTGCTCGAGAAGCCCTTCTTGACTATGTGATGTAAAGTGGCCATTTAAATTCCACGCATTGCTCTTGGCACACTACGCTTCTGCGATCTTTGTGTTTATTGTCTCGTCCCTCTCTCTTCCCCCCTGGTTAAGTGCGTTTTGGTTTTCATCTCCTGGACAGCACATTGGGCCCTTCCTACTTTCTCTTTGTTGGGATCAAGTACACAGAATTAACATTCCAATAGCAACAGCAGACAAACGCAGCACGACTTGCAACACAGAGGCAGGACGAGGTGCCCTCTGGCTCTAGCCCTGTATTCCTGATGACATTGAACATCTACTGTTTCTGGAACCTGGGGACACACTACTCCTACAGACTTGTTGTGTCAAACCGTCCTTGTTTGCTGTGCTCTCTTAGAGCAGTTGCAGTGGGCTGACATGCAGGCTTGAAAATGTCTTTTTGTTATCTTGGGGAGTACACCTGGCTTTATTTTATTACTGTTAGGCCTGTATCCTTTCTAGTCACAGATGCTGAAAAGAAACCTGCTTCTCCCTGCCATCCACAGGTGCATGGGACAAATGAGACACAGTCCCTAGGAGCTGAGTGCATAGAAACTCTCAAGCGACTGTAATTATAGCACATTGCATTCATTCCTGCATTAATTCATACAGTTATTCAACAAATACCTAGGCTCTTCAGACTCAACAGTGAACAAGACAAACTGCCTGTCCTTGTGCAGTTTATGTTCTTGTGTTACCTGCTATCACAGAGATATTTCAGGGTCCTCTTAAGCACTGAAGAGGGGGAAACCAGCTCTCTCTGTCCAGATAGATCTTGGAAGCCTTTCTTAAGGAGACAATATTTGGGCTGGGTTTTGAAGAATGAATAGGAGTGTCCCAGGCAAGGAGGGGTGAAGACATTGTTGCGGCTGGGTTGGGAGGCAGTGGCAGGGGAGGCTAGGGGAGGAGACCAAAGAGGTGGTCAGGGCAGAGCCTGTGGATCATGCTTAAGAGCTGCACTTTATCTTGAAAATAATGGGGAGCCACTGAGGGTTCTTGAGTGTGAGAGAGACACAATTCAAGCTGTGTTTTAGCACTCTGGCAGCATGGCTAAACGCATTAGTTTCCTATAGCAGCTGTAACAAATCACCACAAATTGGGGGACTTAAAAGAACAGAGATGTATTTTCTCATAATTCCAGAGTCTGGAAGTCAGAAGTCAAGGTGCTGGCAGGGTTGGCTTCTTCTGGAGGGCTCTGAAGGAGCCTGTTCCATGCGGCTCTCCTGGCTCCTGTGGTTACAGGCAAGCCTTGGCATTCCTTGGCTTGCAGCTGCATCCCTCCCACCTGCACTTTCTCGTGGTCTCCTGTGTGTCTCTGTGTCCTCGCATGGCAATACCCTCTCTGTGTGTTTCTCTTCTTATAAGGACTCCAGTCACATTGGATTAGGGCCCACCCTACTGAGTACAACCTCATCTTAACAGATTACACATGCAAGGACCCATCTCCAAATAAGGTTGCATTCTGAGGTACTGGGGGTTGACGTCAACATATCTTTAGCAGGGACACAAGAAACCCATAACACTAACTTCCCCAAGCGCACACAGCTAGCGTGGGCATGTGCCAGAGAGGCCAGCACCCCAACTGCAACTGCACCAGAGTGTCAGTACGTGAGGGACTTCTGGGCAGGGATGTGGCACTCTGCATGGGACTAAAAACCATCAATTGTTCACAACCGATAAGGTTGTAGGAGAGTAAATCCCACCCTCGGTCACTCTCAGAAGCCAGCGCTGCCTCTTCCCTGTGATCAAGCATGTCACCACTGGGAACAACCTGAAGAGCATCTCTGTACTGTGTGGCTCTAAATTAGGGGCATGACTGATGCACAGGATAGCCACGTCCCCTGGGACTGCTCACACCCAGGACAGCCACGCCTACTTGGATGGAGCCCCGAGGTGCTGCACCTCCAGCGGGCACCTCCGGAGCTGAGCCCTGGGCAGAACTTGTGCAGACCACAGCCTTGTGCACAGCTTGAAGACCTGGGGCTTCCCCTGGTCCCCTCTCCCTCCCGCGGTGGATGTGGGGTCTCCACTCTCCCCGCCCCTCAGTCCTCCAGCCAGGCCTCCCGTGGTGTGGGGTGGGTTCTCTGTGATGTCTGCCCTCCCACTTGTCCCTGGAACAACCCCCAGAGTCTGTTTGGAATGTTTTTAGGGATTTTTCCTGCAAGTATCAGAGGGAACTATTTTAGATTCTTTCCTTCTTTCGCCTATCCCAAACTGGAGAAAAAATCTTTCCCTCCCCTGAATTCCCACAACTCTTGGTTCTCGTGTTGGTTCTAGTAGCCATTCGCTGTCATTCATTCATGAATTCGTTCATCTGATGCCTTCAGCAAATATTTCATGAGCACCTACTCAGTGCCAGGCTGTAAACAAAATAGAGCAAAAGCCCTGTCTCACAGAGCTAATCTTTGACAGTTATGTGACGGGTGTCTTCCATGTGCCAGGCACGAGGCAGACACCTGTCCTTCCTTTTGCCAAGTAGCACTTCAGTGGTTAAGAGCTTGGGCTGTGGAATCTAACTGTTACTTTTTTTTTTCATTAGGTTATTTTTATTTTTATTTTCTTTTTATTTCAGGATATTATGGGGATACAAGCATTTTGATTACATGTTATGACTTTGCCTCACACTAGCCAAAGATTAGAGGTGTGCCCTTCCCCCATACAATGCTCACCGTGACCATTAGTTGTGAGTTTACCCCACCCCCCCAATCCCCAATGATTGTTACTATCATGTGAACACCCTAGTGTTGATCAGTTAGTGCCAATTTGACGGCGAGTACACGTGGTGCTTATTCTTCCATTCTTGTGATGCCTCACTTCGGAGGATGTGCTCAAGCTCTATCCAGGATAATATAAGAGGCGCTAGGTCACCATTGTTTTTTGTAATTGAGTAGGATTCTATTGTATACATATAACGTATTTTATTAATCCTCACTTATGGATTGACAGGCACTTGGGTTATTTCCACATCCTTGCAATAGTGAATTGTGCTGCCATAAACATTTGAGTGCAGATGTCTTTATTATAGAATGTCTTTTGTTCCTTTGGGTAGATGCCTAGTAGTGCTATTGCTGGATCAAATGGTATTTCTATTTTTGGCTCTTTGAGGTATCTCCAAATTCTTTTCCACAGAGGTTGTACTAATTTGCAGTGCCGCCAGCAGTGTAAGAGTGTTCCTATCTCTCCACATCCTCGCCAGCAGTTAGTTTTAAATCCACACTCAGCTACTTGTAAGTGAGGTGAGCTGTGGCCACATGTTATAACCTCTCAGAGCCTCTGTTTCTGTCTGTGAACTGTGGACAATAATATCTTCCCTCAAAGGGTTCATAAGATCAAGTGAAATGATACATGAAATGCGTACCACAGAGTCATCAGTACATAATACATGTTCAATGAATATTCATTATTATTATAATTGATACTAAATATTACAGTTACAAGAGAACATGGAGTGTGTCTCTCCATCTGACTGTATGTGCACATCAGCTCATAAATGCACAACTCCAGAGTTAAGGGAGCTAGCAACAAAAACACGGGCAAAGTAATACTGAAAACAACTCAAACAAAAAAAAAAGAAGAAGAAAAGAGACAGATTAAAAACAAAACAAAGAACAAAAAACACAAGAAGGAAGAGAGGAAAATGCCTAAAAGACTGTTTCCACAACTGACTACCAATAGCCTGCCTACTACCATGGTAGGGAGAGCCCAGGCAAAGAGCAGGACACGCTCTTATGTTTTAAAAGGAAGCGCAGGCTGGTAAGTGGGTGGATAAATGCTTCCGACTTGAGGATCAGAGTGGGATGGGTCCCACAGGTCTTTTTATAAGAGACTCCACATAAATTTGCGATGACGTTCTTCAAGGCTTTTGCACCAAAATCTGCAGGGCTGCTCTTGCCGGAAGTCTGGAAGAACATACTTAATCATCCTCTCCCCTCTGGGTGTGTAATTGACTGAGAACACACACAGGAGCCATAGGTGAGGCTCAGCATCAGTGTGATTGCTGATGATCCTGTCTTGGGAAGTTTCCCCAAACTGCACATCCCATGATGGATGTAAGCAAGGCATGCTTCCTTAGGGCATGCTGTCCTGGCGGTCAGCTGGAGAGGCAGCCTGGCTTCACAGACCCCACAGCAGGCACATTGGTAGGACTTGGGCTGGAGTGGCCAGAGGGTCATCTGTCCCAGACCTCTCACTCACTAGGGGTCTCAAATCAACCTTCAAAGTTATCTCCATACAAGATGTGTTAGTTTAGTAGGGCTGTCATGACAAAATGCCATAGACTGGATGGCTTAAATAACAGAAATCTATTTTCTCACAATCATGGAGTCTGGAAGTCTGAGATCAAGATGCTGGCAGGTGTTGGTTTCTTCTGAGTCCTCCCTCCTTGGCTTGCATGCGGCTGCCTTTTCCTCGTGCCCTCGTATGGTCTCCCCTCTGTGCCTGTCTGTGTCCTAATCTCCTCTTCTCCTGCAGCCACCAGTGCATTGGGCTAGGGCCCGCCCTAGTGACCCATTTTAACTTAATTATCTCCTTAAAGACTCTATCTCCAAGCATAGTCATATTCTGAGATACTGGGAGTTAGGACTTCAACATGAGAATTTTGGGAGGGACACAATTCAGCCCAGAATCCAAGGTTAGACAGATAGTCACAGAGATACTCTTAGAGAATGTAAAAATGTTCATCATGGTGCATTTTTGAAACTAATAATTTATTCTTTTGAATATGTGACACATGCACATGGCAAAAATTTGAAATGGTCCAAAATAACGTGGAGAGAAGCAAAATTTTCCTTCCTCCTTGACTCCAACCCCCATAGTAACCGTGTTATCAGTGTTTTATGTTTGACCATTCAGAGGTATATGTTCTCTCTCTCTCTCTCTCTCTCTCCCTTTCATACACACACACCTTTGAGGGGACTTAAACTTCTGAGAAAAGGAGCAGAGGTATTTTTTTCTATTCCTCCTATTAAGTACAACTGAAAACCTTATGCATGATATATAAGACAAACACAAGAAGACTCTGCAAGGTAGAGAGAAAGCAAACAGGTTAGAGACCTTGAGAGCCAGGGAACAACATGGTAGTGGGTCCTTGGGTTTTATTTTTGCCTCATATATTCCAGAATTGGACCTGAAGAAGCCAGCACTCCCCCAAAACACCAGAATTCCCCAAAACACCAGCACTCTCCAAAATCAAAAGCTCAAACAAAACCTGCTCCCTTTAGCCAAAGGACCAGGAAGAGGCAGTCTAGTGAGACAGAACACTGTTTGACAATAACTACCCTACTTTAACCAAATAACACACACACACACAAAAACCCGGAAGCTCACACACTGACTCATGCCAATAAAGACTGAGTGGGGGGGATCCTAGATTTTCATCCTTGTGATGTTGTAACAAGGTACCCCAATACCCCCACTGATGTCAGAGATGGCCAAGTAGAAAGTCAGGAATTCCATCCCTGCCAGCTGATAATGAGGCTTCCTTCCCAACAGTGTGGGGAGAGACCATGTGGGGAATCTGGACTTCCATTCCCACCTAGACTGGGATGAAGATCCCTTTTCCCAAGTGTAAACAAAAGCCAAATGTGGAATCAGGAATTCTACCTCTACCTGACTGTAACAAGGCCATTCCCCTACTTCCCCTGTTAGAGTAATGTCACCAAAAAAAGCAGCTAAAACACTAAGTTTACATAGATTTGTAGTTCCATTGCATAAAACAGAAATGTCCAAATCTTAATAGAAAGTTATTGGTAATACCATGAGCCAGGAAGATAACAAACTGAATGAGAAGAGTCAATCAGCAAATGCCAACACTGAGTTGACAGTGATATTAGAATTATCTGACAAAGATTTTAAAGCATCATGATAACAATGCTTTAACAAGCAATGATAAACAGACTTGAAACAAATAAAAAATAGAAAGTCTCAGCAAATAAATAGAAGGACAAGGCAAAAATTGAAAAATATAAAGAAGAATCAAATGGCAAATTTAGAATTAAGAAATGCAATAACCAAAATAAAAAGCTCAGTGGATGGGCTGAACAGCAGAGTAGAGGAGACAAAGAGAAGAACCAATGAACTTGAAGCGAGAACAACAGGAATTACCCAATCTAAACAACATATTAATAAAAAAATAGACTGTAAAAACATGAACAAAGCTTCAGGAACTAGTAAAACTACAACAAAAGTCTGACATTTACATTATTTGGATCCCAACAGGAGAGAAGGAAGAGAACTGGGCAGAAAAAAAATGTCAAAGAAACAATAAGTAAAAACTTCCAAATTTGGCAAAACATACAAATTCAAAATGCTGAACAAATCTCAAACAGGATAAGTCCAAGGAAATCAGTGCCAAGACACATCATAATTAAACTTTCAAAACTAGAAACACAGAAAAAAAATCTTAAAAATAGAGAAAAATAATATCTCACCTACAAGAGAAAATCAATGAGAATGACAGTGGGTTTCTCATTAGATACTGTGTGGAGGCTGGAAGGAAATGGCGCAATATTTTTAAGTGCTGAGACCAAAGAACAGTCAACCCAGAATTCTACATCCAGTGAAAATATCCTAGGGAACAAGTGGGAGATGAAGATATTTTCAGGTGAAGGAAAACCAAGAAAATTTGTCATCAGCAGAACTTTGATTTATCTGTAGTGTTTTTAGTGTAGCTCTTTGAATAGCTTTTCTTTAGCCATTATTTTGTCAGGTGATATGGCTTCCTGATGATCTCATTGAATAGGGATAAAGGTTGCAGGTCACCAGTTGCAATGTTGGAACCAATGTGGTCTCTGGACTCAGAGATACCCAGGTTTGAAGCCACGCTCTGCTACTTAATAGCTATGTGATCTTTACCTCTGTCACTTAACTTCTGAGTCTTTTTCCCTTGGGGGAAAAATTATATTAATTCAATCTTCCTTAGACTCTGATGAAAATAAAATGAAATTCTGTGTGTAAAATATTTATATACTTGGTAGTCATTCGATAGATGCTTCTTAAATTATTTACTACAACAGATAAGAAATCTTCATCACTTAGGTACTGATTGGAAAGAGCATGGCGTCCAGAGTTGGACTGACCATGGTTTATCTCACTTGCCATTTATTAACTGTATACTTCAGGATGATTTGAATGGTCTTGAGCTGGATTAAAAAATAGACATTGGTTATCTACCTACCCAGGAAGTATAGAGAAAGAGCAGGCTTTAGGAGGGGTTGGTTCAATCGTTGAATAATGTCATCAGAGACTCTACCTCTTCCTTCTCTCTGGGCAACACTGGCTCTATCCTAAGGGTGTCTTCCTTCATGTTCACTAACTAGCTGTCAGGGGAAATTGGGGTCACATGCTCAGTTCAGAAGAACCTCACCCCACACAAGCCACATGCCCACCCATGGACCAATGGCCTTGTCCCTGAATGCCATGTGTTTCTTGTTGGAGGTGATGGGACTTAGCTCTGGGTCCAAGGATGTGGCCACCTTCCCCTGTGGAGACAGAGGGTTACCTAGAAAAAATTGTGATTCTGTTAAGAAGAAGAAAAGTGGAAATCGATGCTGAATGTATGGCCAGAAGTTTAACCAGCTCTAACTGTAAGAAACTTTTATTCAATCTCTCTGAGATTCAGTTTCCTCACTTTTAAAACAAAGAGTGAATTGGTCCTGTAATCTCTCATGGGGTTTTTATAATAATGGCTTGAGATCATATGTATAAAGCACATTGCCCTGGACCTGGGATACAGAAGATGTTGAATAAATGAATATATATTTTTATTCTTTAGGGTAATGAACTATGGCTCCCAGAGCAGTTAGAGTTCTTAATTTCCACCTAGGAAACTGAGGCTCAGAGACACTAATTGCCCATAGTGTGCACAGCTGCACATCTGACACCAGACTCCTAGACCCACGGCTCCTGGTGCTGTGATGCATGTCCTCCAGCTCCCCCTCCTTCCAAGGGCTCCAGGGGAGAGTGTGAAGCCCACAGTGGGTGGGAGATGGCTGCTGCAGGATGCAAGGAAGCCACAAAAATGCCCTTTCTGGTGTCCACACCACAGAGAGTCCATGAGGAGGAGGCACTGATGGCTTCTCCCAACAGCTCTGAGTACATAGGCCCTGGGAGTCCCAGGCTGCCCAGACCTGCTTACTTAGATGGCCTTCTCAGCCCTTCCAGTGCCTGCCCAAGGAAGAAAACCTGCCCATAAGCATCTCACTACGGCCTTCATGTTCTGCTCAGGAAGTGGCCCTCGGGGAGCAAACTCCAATAAACCAACTCCGAAAAGTGCGAGCTGGCAATGGGGGAGAGGCCAGCCTGCGCCCCTGGAGAACATGCTGATGCTGGACTTCCTCCTGCAGTGAGAGCTTCGTCAGCCAGACGCCCCCATGAGAGGGAGCTGAATTGCCTAATTAAAGATTTGCTTCTGAGGTTGGCTTCCCACTGCAGGCCGAGCCTGCAGTTTCAGAGACTTGACCTCTTCCTTGTTACCTACAGTCCTTTCCCATTGTCTCCATAATCTCAGCTTTGATCTACCATCTCTAAGCAGGGAGGCGTGCTGGGGTGGAGGAGAGAACACAGGAACTTGACTTGACTTGGAGTCAAGGCTCTATTCTGCTACTTCCAAGCTGTGTGACTGCAGGCAAGTGACTTAACCTCCTTGAGTCTCAGTTTCCTTGTCTCTACAATGAGAAAATAATTCTACCTACTTCAGACATATATGCATTGTTTCACCCGTTGTCTGGCATTTAGTAAGTGCTTATTAAATGATATATTGAAAAAAAGCAAATATCATATTTAATATTTGGCCTTATAATTCATACGTATGCTAGGGATAGGAAAATCCATTATCAGTTCAACAGGTGTTTACCAAATGCCTCCTATAGGCTAAGCAGTGTACTAGTCCCTGGGAACATTATGAGCAAACAGGTGTTGATCCTAACCTCATGAAGTCACATGGAGGAAAAAAGCTTTATTCATATAAACACAAAATGTATATTTTAATTAATACTTACATAGTGTTTGCTATGGGCCAGGCACCTTTCTAAGTGCTTTACAAATGTTAACTCATCTGATTCTCATAAAAATTACATAAGGTAGGTACTATTCATTCCCCATTTTACAAATAAGAAAATGAGGCACAGCTTGAGGCTCTGACTGGAGGGGGGAGGGAGGAGGGAGGCAAGGGCAATGTATGTAACCTTAACATTTGTACTCCCATAATATGCTGAAATAAAAAAAAAAAGAAAGAAAATGAGGCACAGATAGTTTAAGTAACCTGCCCAAGGTTACCTGTATTGGTTAGCTATAGCCACATAATAAACCATCCCCAAAAGTCAGTGGCTTATTAATAAAACAACCATGTGTTGGTCCTCATAAGTGGTTGGCTGTGTGTTGGCTCCGATCCAGGCTGGGCTCAGCGAGGTGGTTCTGCTGTTCTCATCCAGGTGTCTGTGGCCAGTGGGGGCCTACTCTGCTCTGCATGCCTTTCCTCTTCTTCTGGGACCGGCAGGCCAGTGCAGGCATCTCATGGACATGGTGGAAGTGCAGGAGAGCAAGCAGCAGGTTCCCAGCTGGTATCCTGCCACTTTCCACCTAATTCCATTGGTTAAAGGAAATCAGGTGGCCAAATGCAGGGGCAGGCAGGAAGCCCTGCCCAGAGAAGAAGGGCACTGCAAACTGGCATGGTCAGGGTGATCGGGGAGGGGTGAGGAACTGGGACAATGATGCAGTGCAGCACATCACCCAACTGGTAAGTGGTGGGGCCAGGTGTGCACCAACAGCCTTGCCCCGGAGTCCTGATTCTTTGCACTAAGCTAGGCTGCCTCTCCTGTGTGTGTTGCACGTGGGATAAACGCTGAGAAAGACAAGTGTGGCATCATGAGCATGGATCACGCAGGTGAGCTGGAGTCTGAGTAGTCAGGGAAAGGTCTTTCTGAGGAAGTAATATTTGAGAGTGGAAGGATGCATCAGGGTTAATGCACCAGAAGGTACACTTGTGCCAAGGCTGCAAGACAGGGGAGCTTTACTTCTTAGCAGGGGCGGGAGGGCCTTCGAATGCTCTCTGACCACCCTTGCGGCCCCCTCTTTCTCTGAATGTGTCTTCTCACCCAGCCAGCCTGCCCTCTGGCCGTGAAGGACTTCTGACCTTCCGTTGTTCAGTGCCTCCTCCTGGACTCTCCTTCCTCCAAAGCTCAGCTCAAAGGCCCCTTTCAGGGGACAGCCTGCCCGGATCCTCCAGACAGACTTTACCCCTTACTACCACGTACCACCCCACCAGCCTCGCGCATTCTGACTACAGGACATGCTCTGCACAGCTCTGTGGTGATTTGCTTCATTGAATAACTCCAAAGATGATCTCTGAGTACGTACTAACAGGACTTCCACACTGGACTCTGAGCCTCTTAAAAGCATGCACATGTGCAAGCACGCACATGCGCACACTCACGCACAAATGCCCGGGAGGACGATGTGAAGAGGGAGGCAGAGATTTGAGTGACGCAGCCTCAAGCCAGGGAATGCAGCAGCCACCAGAAATTGGAAGAAGCAAGAAACGGATTCTCCCTAGAGCCTCTGGAGGGAGCACAGCCCTGCCAACACTTTGGTTTTGGACTCATGGCTTCTGGAATGAGAGAGAATAAATGTCTGCTGTTTTAAGCCGTTCAGCTTATGGAGACTTGCTACAGCAGCCACAGGAAACTCACATGCCCCTCCTGGTCCATTAAAGGTAGACAATTCCACCAACGCCCAAGCTTTCCTGGAGGAGTTGGGGGGGGTGTCCAGCCCTAGCTCGGCTCCTTCAGGCAGAATGACTAATTGGATGGGCTCATGTCACCAGTGGGCACTGCAGAAGCAAAGTCAAACAGGCTCTGCCCTCTCTCCCCACCCCTTGGCCCGTGCCTACGCTCGGGGGGGCTGTGGCTGGTCCCTCCTTCCTGTCCCACTTGAGCCTTTGTTCATCCAGTTCCACGGGCTTGACCTAGGAGTCCCAGCTCTGCAATCAGGAACAGCCCAGACCTTGTGGCCACCTGGTCTTTGTGATTCCAACCCCAGCTTCATGGAGGCAAATGGCCAGGCAAGACCACCTTGTCACTAGTGAAGGGAAGTGGCAGGAAACCCAGAGCCACATGCTTCGGCAGCGATCCTGGGAAGCCATCCATCAGCCCAGGAAGCCACGTGAGCATCATTACTGAGCACCTCGTGTGTGAGGCCAGCTGTGGAGGTGCACATGCAAAGGACTCCGCTCCCTGCCCCAGGAGCTCGTGGATTAATCAGGCGTCATCTGAGCATCGTTTAGTCATTCATCAAGCACACCTGGCAAGTCTCTGTGCAGAGGCCCATGCCAGCTGAGGCCATGCAGCAGTGGTTAGAGCAGGCTCTGGTGCCACATCAGCTGGGGACATGGCAGGTCAGAGTTTCAGTGGGTGGGATGAGGGCCACAACAGTCCCGGCACTGGAGGTCTGGGTGGTGCTGGTTCCTCGAATCCCCTTGTTCAGCCCTTCCCCTCCAGGGTAAGGATTCTCACGCAGGGCACTAAACAAAATGAAGCAAATATCAGCTCTGTCACCTTTGCAAGGCACAGGGCTTCTTGGCAAACTGAAGGTGGCTCAGCCCCTGGTCAAAATGCAAATCTTTCCCCCACATTCTACCCCCTGCTGAAGTGGGGGTGGGGGCACCAAGGCTGACTTTCAGTCCCTGGAACAAAAGAGAGGTGTTCTTACGCCGGGAAGACTGCGTGGCCTTGGACCTCTCTGAGCCTCAGATTTCTCATCTCCAAAAAGACCATTCTGTGGGCCTGACTGTGTGGTTGTGACGACAACAACTGAAGAGACACTGTATGTGGTGGCCCTTTGCTCCTTGTCCCCTGCATACAGGTGCTCTGCAGTTCCTCCCACCCCGCCTGTCTCCTGAGGTGAAGCCAGAGCCGAGGACCCTGTCCCAGGCTGGGAGAGGACGGGTGACCCCGAAGCTCTGCCCTGCTCCCCAACACCAGCCCCTGCTGGCTTTGGCGCCCCAGCTCTGACCTGCTCCTCCCTCCCCCTCCTCCGCAGGCTCCTGGCTGGGCCCCTTCATCTTGTAAATGCTGCAATGAGAGCCCTGACGGCCCCACTGCTCCCTGGAGAGGGAGCCGTCACCGAATAAGAAAATGTCTATTAAGGCTGGGCTGGCGCACCCATCACTCACAGGCACCAGCCGCACTGGGCACACTTGCTCGCAGCCTTAATGGGAGACGGGGGCAGGAACAGAGCAAGCGGGAGCTTTACATGGACAGACTGTTGGGGAGGGGGCTCAGGTGGCTCTGCTACTTGCTGTGTGTGGTCTTGGGCACCTCGCTTATGTCTGTGTATCTCAGTGCTCCCATCTGGAAATGGGACAGTCACCTCTGCTCTGCTGAGTGATGTGAGGTTTGATTACATGCTTGAAAAATCCTGGATTTTGTTTCACCAAAGACACTCAGCATTCAGCAAGATCCTTTGTCCTGAGCATGAGGGAGAGACTGCTCAGTCCCCTGAGGTCATGGGAGGGGTGTGGAGCCAGGAAGCCTGCCTTCTTGTCCCACTCTTGGGCCTGCAGCTTGGAGGAACGGTGGCGCATCCTCGCCCTTTCCTGCAGGGCAGAGGACTCCCTCGGGGGCAGAACCTCCCAGCACAGCCAGTGCCGGTCTCACCATCCCCAGGCCCTCCCGTCCCTGCCCTGTGCCTGAACGGACTGGGGATGGCCTCTCTTAGCCTCTCCCCTGCTGCAGGGCACAGCAGGCCCCTCCTCCTCCACATGCCCTCCAGGGGGCTGTTGGTTTCTTCCCACCTCCCTGAGCCATCCTCCTTGTGGGCCAGTCAGCAAAAATGTCCATGTCCCAGGTCACTCAAATGTCCCAAGTTCCAGCCTTGAGGGAAGTTACTCCTCCCCTTACTACAGCTTTCCTTCCACTGAGAGGCTACAGGATAAGACCACGGGAAGCCGGTCCCCAGCCAGGGACAGGGAGCCGGCTGTCCTGACTGCAGGTGTCACTTCTCACTCCAGCTGCCACTCTGATCTCCTCCTGCCCCCTCTGACCAGCTTTTAACAACTTCTCAGGGAGCTGCACCTTCAATTTCTGTCCAGATAAGGAGGAGAAACGCCACAAGCACAGTTAGCTTAAGGCTGTTGGGTTAAGAGACTTTTCTGAGGCTCCAGGGCAGCAGTGGGGAATTACTGAAGAAGAAACATGTAAATACCAGTGTCTGATCCCGCTGTTGCTTGGCCTTGACTCTACTTGGAGGGAAGGAGGGGGGCACCTCATGGACATTTCCCTCTTTTAGCTCCAAACTGTAGCATCCTGCCCTTTGCCCTTTGTCCGCTACCCCTGCCCCATCCCCTACTCTCTAACCTTCCCACTACGTCTTGCTAGGGGAAGCCTTCATTCATGGAAGCAACTGGGTTCCCTGGGAAGCTGTCTCGGAGTTCAGTGTACAGGGCGTGTATTAGAAGGTGTCCCAGGGGTCAGCTCCCCTGGAAGGGAGGACAGGAAGCAAGAGTGGGCAGAGGGAGAACGGAAGCTGTGGGCCCAGAGTGTCCTGCCCCCGGGGCCAGGTGGCCCTGCAGCTGAGGCATCCCTGGCAGGTCCTTCCCTGAACGGGGTGCAGGGAGGTAGATCTCCCAGCCCAACACTGCTCGCACCTTGACTATGTCTTCAGGGACCCCTGCCCACAGTAAGGACAGTCCTCAACATTTCAACACAGAACACTTAACATGCCGGTGTGAGGTCACTGCATTAGGATTTCTCAGGGTTATCCCAAGAACACCAGGTAAGAGCTGTTCTTACCTCTGTCTACAGGACCAAAATAACTGTGCAATATGGTACCTTCCAGAGTGTGTGTGTGTGCCTGTGTGCACGCATGTGTGTGCATTTTGTGCATTCCATTTATTGTGCACTTTAATTCTATTAATAGAAATTAAGCGCATAATAAATGTCTGCAAGCAATTCATTTATTATGGTCTCTATGCAGTCAGTCCTCTCTGCTAATGATAATCTATATTTGCAAACGCTCCCCAGCACTAGCATCACCGCCTCAGCTCCACCTCAGATCATCGGGCTTTAGATTCTCATAAGGAGCACACAACCTAGATCCCTTACATGTGCAGTTTACAGTAGGGTTCGAAATCCTATGACAATCTAATGTCACCACTGATCTGACAGGAGGCAGAGCTTATGCAGTGAGTCGAGCGATGGGGAGTGGCTATAAATACAGAGGAGCCTTCGCTAGCTTGCCCACTGCTCACCTCCTGCTGTGCGGGCTGTTTCCTAACAGGCCCTGGACTGATACCGGTCTGTGGCCTGGGGGTTGGGGACCACAGCTAGAGCGAGGCTGACTCTCCAGCACTTATTTATTATAAGATAAGGCATAGCCTACTGTGCTTTAATTATGCAGTTTAATTAAGTACTTTTTTCCTCCCTTACAAGTTCGGTTTGATAATCAGATGCCATCTAAGGCCCTTGGTTTACAAGACACATCCTACTATTGAAATGCAGACTTTGCAGGGCCCTTCCCCGCTTCCTTCACCCTTGTGTATTCACAGCCTCAAACACGCATCTCAGGGCTTGATGTAAGACTGCTCAGTACCCCCAAATTAAGATACATTACACTCCTCCCCGTGTTCCTCCTCCACTATGTCTGCTGTGCTGGAAACAAAAGAACCATCTCAAAATGCAATAAACACTACATGCAAATGAGTGCCCCAAATAACCGTGGGGAATCATTTCAGAGAACCAGAGCTGCTTGGAATACCAATGCCGTGCCAGCAGGTTTGCATGAGGGAAGCCATCCCAGGTGGCCAGGGAGGATGGAAGATCAAAGGAAACCACCGACTCAGAGACCTGAGCATTTCCCCAGAGAGTCTCCAAGGAAACACCCCTGGTCTAAGCTTTATTTAGGAGCTGAGATGGAATTCCCACGTCCCAATGAGACCAACAAGGTCTCGTCCCGTCACTGGTCGGGGGCCGTTCGCTGATCCCCTCCCGCTTCGCGAGCATGATGCTGCGTATCTGCACGGCCTCTAACTCACGGAGTCCTGCGTGACAAGAAAAAACCTTCTCCACTTTACAAAGGAGTGAGCTGGGTTTCTGAGCTGTTAAGGAGAACAGGAGTTTAGTTCCAAATAGCTTTAGCCTTATCCTTATGTGGCCTCTCTCTGAATAGAGTTTTGTTTCTTGTGATTTTTTTTCTAATGGCCTAGGTTTAGAGGGAACACTAGAGTGGGATGGGAAGGATCTGAATGGGGAGTTTGCAGAATTGCGTTCTGGCACCAGTGTGGACTTGCTTGGTGGCTCTGGGTTGGGAGAGTCGTCTCATCTCCAGGGACCTCACCGACTTCCTCCGTGAACACGAGGCTAGTCCTGTTGTGACCTCCCCTACACACAGCACTGCAGTGGTGGCAGGATAGAGTTTGGGTTCCTCCATAGCCTTTGCATCTCCCACCCCTCCCTGACATGCATTTGCTGCTGCCACAGCTGTGACAAAGGTTGCAGGTCCCCCGGACAGCCCGCTGTACACACTGTTGCCTGTGTCAGGGAACCCGCCAGCCTTTCTGATCAATAAGCTCCCGTTCATCCACTGAGCCCCAGCTCAGGTGTCCTGTCCCCCTTGCAGCCTTCCTGACCAGGCAAGGCAGGTGAGCCGTGTCCCCCTCTGTGTGCATAAGAATCTAGTTCATAGCTCTCTTTCAGTGCTCTGAAATGTTGGGTCATTGTCTCTCTTCCTCACTTCCCCGTGACCCAGGGCAGGAAACAGTCTGCCCTGGGGTCACCTTCGCAATGCCACCTTCAGAACAGCACCTAGCACTTAGCACATGCTTGCTGAATGGTGACAGAATGGACACCCTTCCAAGGCAAACCTCATCTCTGGCATCCCAAGATAGCATGAATTTAACTGTGCACCTGGCAGGGCAGAAAATGCCAAAATGGGAGATCATTGTACGTTCCCTGTCTATTTCTGTCTCTCTGTGTCATCAACTTTCACTCTTACACTCCAACTCCTCATCGGCTGATCAGCTGCCTTGTGAGTGTAAATGAAAGTTGGTCGTAGCTGGGACTCCCTCCGCTCTGAAACAAAGCCTCAGCCAGCCTGCACGGGAGCAGGGATGGGCCTGACGGCTGTGTGGCTGAGGTTATTTTTTTTTTTTTTTTTTTTATTTTTTTTTTTGAGACAGAGTCTCACTCTGTTGCCCGGGCTGTAGAGTGCCATGCTCACAGCAACCTCAAACTCCTGGGCTCAAGCAATCCTTCTGCCTCAGCCTCCCGAGTAGCTGGGACTACAGGCATGTGCCACCATGCCCGGCTAATTTTTTACATATATTTTTAGTTGCCCAATTAATTTCTTTCTATTTATAGTAGAGACGGGGTCTCGCTCTTGCTCAGGCTGGTCTTGAACTCCTGACCTTGAGCTATCCTCCCGCCTCGGCCTCCCAGAGTGCTAGGATTACAGGTGTGAGCCACCACACCCGGCCTTGTTGAGGCTTTTTAAAAACATCTGAACCCATTAGCATTTCGGGGTTGTTGGATTCTTTAGCTCCGAGTCTGGGGTATATAAGGTAACTTATGATCATCTTTTTCCTGGGGTTCTGAGATCCCCTAGCCCGTCTGTCTTCTTCCCGCCACCTTTCAGAGTCTTTTTATTTAATGTGTTTGTTTTATACATAATGGCTGAGGTTTTTAGTTGTTAGTGGGAGGAACAGGGAAAAGTACATCCACTCCATCTTCCCAGACTGCACAGTTTATGTTTCTGTGTGGATAATGTCTTTGTATTTTACTCTTGGAGCATGGGTCAAGTTCAACCTTATTCTTTACCGTGTTCAGGGTCAATGTTTGGAAGTATGAGACGTGAAGGGAGAAAATACTTGAACTTTTTCTGCTGGGAAACAGCTTTCTGTGATGGTTTTTCATTCTTGTCATGATGGGTGTTCAGGAAATAATTACAGGGAGTGGACAATTTATGGAACTTAAAACAGGGGCGCCTAATCTAGCAAATACACAGCGGATCTAAGACTTCCTTTGCTCTTCTGTTAGATGGCTGCTGCCATCAGGATCACCCCAGGTAGCAGACTTCTTGACTGGGAAAGGAGGGAGCAGTAGGGTCAGAAGCCTTGCTGTCAACTTTTCTTCTCCCTCTTTTATCCTTTTTCTCTCCCTTTGCTTCAAAATGATCTCAAATCTGGAAAAAGAAAAAGTATCATTTTTTCATGATAGAGATAATAAAAATCTTGTTTGGCTCTATAGTATTTATTTATAGTATTATTATCATGCTTATGCTTCCGTAAGCAATTTAATTATGCTCATTTAAGGTTTTATATTAACTGTGAGTCAGTTTCACACTGCAAGGTTCTGGGTTCTCACTTTTTGGTTGCCCTTTATCATTCTGACGTGAAATCGTGTCGAAGGGAAAATTATTTGTGCATTATAATGAGTATAACTTGCATCCTAGGGGCCTTGAAATGCAGTTTACTAAACTAAATACAAAAGACAACAGTCTAAACATAGATTTTACCGTAGTCAAGCTCTTCCTGTGAAGGCTTAAAAAAAAAAAAAAAAGACCTAGGGAATTGTCACACTTCCCATTGTTATTCACACGCTTGTTTGGAATCCCATGGTGGCAGCTGCCAGAGTCCTGACGTTTCAGCAGAGAGAGGAAGCAGGGCAAAAGTTGGACGTCGCTGGATCTGAGGAGCACTCTAAACTCACTGTTGCCCTTGGGCTCTCTTGAAAGCATGGTAAAGGTTGTAGAATTTGGGTAGATGACTCCTCTAGTAAAACAAATTCAATTAGACAACAGTATTCACGAACACTACAGAATACAGACTTAAAATAACACCAAATCCTATAAATTACTTTAGTCTCTGCTTCTTAAGTGGCTTGCCATTCAAATCAACAAATAGTTGTCAAAACGTGACCATGTGTCTGGCACTCTATTGGGGACAGTTGGGGAAGCAAAGATGAACAGACCCCAACTCCTGTCTTTAAGGAGTGAATAATGTAGAGGAAAAACAAAAATGTATACAAGTAACTCCTGTACAGTGTGCCTAGATGTGGCTTCATAAAGGAGTTGCCATTTAAACTGAATCTTGAAGGATTCTTTAGTGGCTGCAAACAGAGATGGACTCTGGCCAAATGAAGAGGAAAAAGTATTGAGGGGGAATCTATTGGAGATTGTGGAGGTAGCTCTTGAATTGAAGTAAAAACCAACCTCTAAGGAAACAGGTGTTACGGGTTGATATGTCCGGGACTGGTGGCAATGTTTTCTTCAGAGAATGGTCTATCAGGTGGAGTGAACTCCAACACCATTGTGTTGGGTCATTTCTCTCAAGGTGTAAATTGAAGATGAGGGGCTCTGAGAGGTCTGACTTGGGTTGCACACTCACCTCTGGGCCAATCCAATGACAGGAGGGTCATTTCTTAAAGGAGGAGCACAGTCTCTGATCAAAGGCCAACGGCTCTGATGTTGGGCAGCACAGACCACAGCCAGGGGGAAGAAATAGCTAAGCAGAGATGCCCAGGCAGAGAAATAAGAAGGATGTCTGAGCACAGCAGAGAATCTGGTCTGGGGTGTGCATAAGATGAAGAAGGGCTGAGTTGGGAGAGATGAGGAAGAAGAGGCAGGCTGGAAGTGGGCAATGGAAGGCCTTAGCTCCATGTTTGGAATTGGTGATGGAGTCATGGCTGGGGCTGGGAGGAGATCTGGTAAGATCTGTGTTTTAAGAACAGTTCTCTGGAAACAGCCTTGAGTTGTAAAAGGAAATATGGGGCGAGCAGGTCAAAGAGGAGGTTGCTTAGGTGAAAAGGGGGAGAGAAGGCTTATAATGACATTATAATTTCGTTACTGTTAAACAGCAACAATGAACACTTGCACCCATTTTATTTTTATGCAGTAGAGAGGACAGGCATGCAATATTCTCCCTCCCAACAGACACAGTACCAGAGGCTCAAGATGCTAAGACATGCCCTAGATCCTGTGACGGGTAAGGAGGAGCCCAGGCTCACCCTTGGTCGTCTTCCTGGGGGCTCTTTCTAGCATGTGAGATGCGGCCGCCAGATCCAGCTGGCTTTGCTTTGCTGCACCACGGGCTGTGACCCATTTCTTCCCCACCAGCACGATATTCTTTTGAGGTTGTGCCCTTGAGTAAATAGCTCCAGTACATCTTAATCTTGGCTTGTGCCTGACGTGCTCATGTGGCCTGAATAGAGTTTTTCTTTCTCCCCCATGAGAGAGGATTTTCCAGAGGAGTTTAAAAAATAATCTGTGCTGGATATTGAACATGTGCTCACCAGCTAAGTGAGAGGATGCTAGCGTAGGAGGAAACAGAGCAGGGGGCATTAGGAACGTTCAGCTGTGGAGTCAGGTTGCCTGGGTTAAAACCTCTGCTCTGCCTCTTGCTAGCTTGGTGACCTTGGTCAAGATACTTGACTCTAAACCTCTTCCTTTATCTGTAAAACGGAGTTAATAATGGATCTACCCTGATAGAACTGTCGTGAGGATTCAATGTGATGACACAGAGATCTTAGAAGAGTACCTGGCACGTAGTAAGTACTTAATAACGCTGCTACTCAGGTTATTCTCGTTAATATCTTACCTAAAACATGGCGGTGGAGGTGTTCCAAATACTTCTGTGACGTTTGAGCTTCAGTGCCATCTAGTGGCCAGGACATTTCGGAAGGTGCTATAAATCTAGGTGTCGCGACCCGACAGGTGACAGATACAGGGTCCTCTTATTCTGTAACTGAATGAATTGCTGATCACTGATTTCAACGGTGAGGGCTGGACTTGCAGGCCGGGGCCAGGAATAGCGTGTGACCTCATTACTGGCCCCAGCTGCGTAGAAAGAATGACTTTGTCTCTACCGACAGAAAAGAAAGTCCGACTGTGGGGTCTCTGCTGTCTTCTCTTCCTTGCACTCGCCATGCAGGGGGCTCTGTTTCCAATAGGTGTAGCCACCCGTTGGAGCAGGATAGACTACAGGCTGACTTGCCAGCGTAGCGGCTAAAAGTGTGATGATGGTGGCCATGTGGTTTGTGAGTCATCAGCTGGATGACGTTAGCAAGTTACATAACCTCTTCGTGGAGAGTAAAAGTCCCTACCTCATGTATATGTATATGTGCAAGAATGCGTATACATACTTAGCACAGGGCCCAATGCATAGTAGGTGCTCAGTAAACATTAGCCCTGCTTATTTTTCACTCTTGCAATAGATTCTTGTGTTAAAGAAGGGCCTTTCATTCATTCATTTGTTCATCCATTCATGCATTCATTCAGTCATTCGGCTGATATCTATGGAGAACACAGCGTGTGCCAGGAGCTGAGCTAGGCGAAGCCTTGCGTAAAACAGACCCATCGTCTCACGGTTGTGGTGACGGACATTAAACAAACGCTTCCCAGGGGAGCGGTGGGTGTGTCGTTGAGCAAGTTGTAGACTGAACAAAGGACCTCCCGTGGAACATCAATTCACGTCATAATCATCATAGATTTGCACAGATTTACATGGTGATTTTAAAGCAGACGGGAGTTAAGATTTTTGTCCTTAAAAAATATCTTCACATTACAATGCTTTTCGGAAGATGAAGGTAAACTGCTTGGAAGAAGGGGTTCCCTTTCCCAGTGTGCCTAAAAGCATCGTGTGAGCTGGTGGTAAACCTGGAGATGGCATCAAAGTGTCCTTGGATTCATTTGATGTTATAGCTCTGGTGGCTCAGGTGACCACTTCCACTTGTCGAGGATCAAAGGGCTTAATACTTGTTTTTTACCTACACATCTAACCAATCTAATTAATTTCCTCCTCCGACTTTCTGCACATTCGCCTGTGTTCCTGAATACTTTCTTACTTCCCTCCACAGGAAGGCAGCAAGCTCCTAAAGCCCCCCTTCCTCCAGAAAATCACCCTGCAATATACGCCGAAGATGGGATGATTCTCCTAGACCTAGACTAAGTCTTAAAGTCGTGATTTTTATGAAGGGCTTGGTGAGGAGTTTGGGGGAGAGGAGAAAGTAGCTATGTATGCTTGGGGGGAAAAATGTACTCAACGTAACAATATATGAAGTAATAAAATATACAAAGCAAAGTAATACTATATGCATGAAATATTCTGTATTATACCGAATAATAGCAAATATGTATGTGTTTCATAATATAAACAAGAAAAAAGTAAAGCTCAGCAAATCCTTCCTGGCTGTTGAAGCTGCACAGAAGAGACTCCTTAGGGACTCATTGCTACTCAGAGAATCATACTGAAACCTAGTTGAAACCGTAGGGTAAGATTTTTCCATGTATCAAAATGGAACACAGGTTTTAAAAAAAAAAGAAGTTAAAAAAAACTCTAAATGCTGGAAAATTTCTGTTTTAATTGTTGCAAATATCTCCTAAACGAACATTGCTTGGGAATTCCCAAATAATAGTGGCAATGATAATGGTGACAGCATTGATTTTGTGCCAGGCTTTGTGCTAGGGACACGTCACATGGTATGTCATTTACTCCTCACCGGGTGGAGGAAGTAGGTAAACAAAGTTTGGTTGCTACTGTTGCCACCTCAGCAAAGCTCAGCAACTTTTCTGGGGTCAACTGACTTTTCATTCCGGACCCTGCATTACTGCTTCGGTGCTGTTTTTTAAGCTTCAGGAAGAGCAAATACCTTCCTTGATCCTACTTGGCAGCCTGTTTCATAAATTAGTCTTCCTTCGTGTAGGTGTGTCCTACGGACCCTAGAGGATAATAAAAGGTTAATTTTGTAACAGTTAACATCAGTGTGGATCTTCAGGGTCAGGGTCTTTTACAAAAATCCCACTTCTTGTATGTTTCCTCTCCAGCCTCCATTGTTAAGCGATTCTGCAAAAGTGATCTTTGCACACTGCTGGTAGGGAAAGAACGGAATATTTCCTACATAGTTGCTTTTGGACTTAAAAAAAAAAAAATCTGGCTTAAAAATGTGTTTTTGCCTCTTCAGAGTAGGATCTTCTTTTCCATTTTGTTTTATGGGTTTGGTTTCTTGCTACTGTTCAAGTTTTGCCTAAAAGCTACTGCTATTGAATACATTTCCGGTGGATCCCAGGCTAAGATGGCATAACTTTCAGAATTTCTTTTTAGGCAGTTCAGTTAGGGAAGAAATACGGACACGATTAGACTAAAACCGTGTAAGTGTTGGCCCTTAGCTTGTGTTTTCCAAAGCGTAACAATTGTCTAAAATCCCCACTGCCGTTTTTGCTCTGTTGGGTGCCGTGGTATTTCTATGTTGAATGTGTAACTCTTGTTTCTTGATTCTGTGATGTATCATCTCTTTATTCTGTGGAGGCTGGAGTTTTAAAGGACTGCTCTAAAATCTATTTTTTTGTTAGGTGTGGGGGTGTGCGTGTTAATGTTTCTACTTCTGATGGCTTTTTTGCACAGGAAGTGTAAGACTGTAAAACCCCCACCAGAGAGGAGATCCTAATTTCAACTACAGACTAAGCAGAGAACAGATGGCTATTTACTAGTCAGAAAGATAAGGGAATGAGTTTGATTCCTCATTAAAAGCTTCATGGTTTAAGTCTTTTTTTTTTTTTTTTAAAGCCCTGGGTCTTTGCTTATTAAGTTACATAAACAGGGTGAAGTGCCATGGGGGAGAATGGAAACTCTTGGTGTGATCTATAATTAGAAAATTTCCACAGAGAGAATAAAAACAGAGACCCTATGCTACTTCCTGACCCCACTCACCCATGGAGGCTAAGGCACTGGGGAGAGACAGATAAGAAAACACCAAGGAAAGGAAACTTGAGCCAGGCGCTTGTTTGCTCTGATGGTGACTTGGGCTGGGATTGGTGGATTGGACCTGCCTTTATAGTTTAAATTATCTTGAAGGCACCTTAAGAAGGAGTAGCATTACTTCCACAAACCGCAATTAACCAAATAGCATGATGGTATTTCATGCTGTCCCACTAAAAGGACCTTCCATACTGTGGTTGCTAATGAAATAGCCAGAGATACCCAACTAATTACAGTAGGAAAAGAGGTCTGGGTTGCTATATTGGCTCTTGTCCGCTGCTTCTGGCATTTGGGGCAAGTTGCTTCACTCCCGGCCTCGTGGGCCTATCTGTGGGGTAAGGGTGATGATGCCTGTCTACCTCCTAAGGTTTTTGTAAAGATGCAATGTGAGGATGCACATGAAAACACTTAGAAAGCTGCAAATATCCTTATAAATGCTGGCTGTTGTGTTATACATGGTAAACAAATCCTTGTATAGTGTGTTGTACTTTTCCCTGCTTATATTATAATTATATCAGGGATCTGAAGTAGTCTGTGGTCTTTCTTACTAGTAGATAATCCCTGGTCACTGGTAGCTAGAATTTTGTAGAAGTCACCACCACCTCTGCTCTGGCTCACAGATGTTCTGTGCACTGAGCAAGGTGCAATCCTGAGATTCTGCACCCCCTGCCCCCACCCCAGGCTTCCCAATGCCAAACTCGGTGCCAGGGCAGAGCGGCTGCAGTGTGATACCTGGTACCTTCCTCCCATACATACATCCCCATGTATCCTCAAATGGGATATGATTATTGACCCTGGTAGTTTATTGGTAGATTCCATGAGTCAATAAATTGGTGAACTGTTTGAGGACAGGAATTTCCTCTCAAGCACATAACATAGTAGCTTGCATCCAGTAGGTGCTCAATTAATGTTGGTTTAACAAAAATATGTTAAAAAGTCCTAGCATAGTGACCAGCATGTAATAGATATTAGTTTGAATTTTGGTTCCATTTCCGCAATACCTTTTTTCCCCCTTTAAACAAAGATGTCATTAATCAACTGAATGACTTTAAACAAATCCTTTTACCTCTCTGGGTCTCGTTCTTTCTCAATAAAAGAAATCAGAGTAGTTGGTCTCTCATGTTTCCTCCATCTGATAAAGAATTGGCTGCTTTAAAAAATCAACTCTATCCTCGAAGAAGGCTATTTTGCCTCTATTGACTATGCTGTAGCCTTACAGGTTGGCTTCAAAGCAGTTAGTGTAAAAAAAAAAAGCCTTACAATTTTAACTGACTTCAACATTTGCATGAAAAATGCTCTATTGCACCCTGGATGGTCCTGATTTCTCCATATCCCGTCCAGTTGGTATACTTTCCACTCTCAGATGTGTGCAGGCTTAGAAGAGAAATGATATGATCACCCAACTATGAATGACAAGGGAAGCCAGCTGCCTGGCAAAGGAGTCCTCCCCTAGGCCCTGCAGCAGAAAGTGAGGCCCGGCCTCCCTCGCTCTGCGATGGCCCAAGCAGCTGCTCTGGAGCATGCTCTTGGGTCACAGGGACCCAGAGAACGTCCGAAGGAAGCTAGAACCATGTCACATGACGAATAATGTTAGGAACACAATATGTTTACCCTGGGGAAAGCTGAGTAGGGACACGGTAGCTGACTTTAACACATTGACTGCCACACTAGAAAAAAAAATTTTCCCTTGGGGCCACGGTGTTTTATGACAAAAACAGAATAAAAACTTCAAAGACAAAACTATCGTTTCTAATTTAATGAAAAATTTTTAATTTTTCATTATTTTCTGTGCATGAGTTATATGCAACTTGAAAAATAGTTTACGTGGCTCCCAAGGTGAAGAGACAGGAGTACATAGGTTTCACGACGCCCCGGGCTCAAAACGAGCATGAGTTAAATACACCTCACAGGGCAGTTAATGTGTGAAATGTTTTGAAAACTATTAAGACCCTTCCAAATGGCACCAAAAGGCCAAACCAGGGCCAGTGGAAGGGAATGTGCTACATTAATCACGGCCTGTCCATGCAGCAATATCAATCCAGGATATGGGACTATGTCCACCATACAATAGTAAATTAAAAAAAAAAACTATTGTCAAAAGTATATAAAGAGTCTGATCCCATTTATGTAAACATGCATATATAGAGAATTTTGTATATAAGTAGAAAATGCCTGAGTAAATAAAATGGAAAAACCACTGATAGGAGGGATCACCCCTGGAGAGTAGAATTTAGTGGGGTACAGTAGGGGAACCTTAACTTTCTACTTTACAGACTTTTATACTTTACAACCTGCTGTGTTTGAGTAGTTGTGAAAAACTATTTTTTTTTTTTTTGTAAAGAATAAGCAGGAAAAAGTTATAATGGGAGAAAGTAATATGCAATGTAAAGAAGAGAATTAGGACCATCAGAACTCAAAAGAAAAAAGGGAAAAGTTGCCTTTGGAAGTGGTGGCGGACGATGTCTTCTCTGGAGATGCCCGAGCAGAAGTTGGGGGACAGCCTGTCACTGCCATCAGGACAAGCAGATGCTTGGTGGGGCTTGGTAAGTGGTCTGTAAGGCTTCTGCCATCCTGCGATTCTACTGCATTTTGAGATTCTATGAAATAAAACTACTTAATGGTACTATTTATACCCATTTTAAACTGTAATCCTGGGACTCCAAGTAAAAATTAGGCTAATTACTATTGCTGTTATCCTCTGTTTTAAGACTCCTTCTGCTTAGTGTTGTTATTACATAGTAGTAGTTTAGTAATATTGTTGTGGATTATTTCCTGAGTGAGTGACCAAGGGCTGAGTATCCCTTACTCAAAAGTCTTGGGACCACTTATATTTTGGAATTCAGATTTTTTTTTGGATTTTGGAGCGTTTGTGTCACCCATACCAGTTGAACATCCCAAATCCAAGATGCTTCAGTGAGCACTTTCTTTGAGCGTCATGTCAAAGCTCAAAAAGTCGCAGACTTTGGAGCATTTTGGATTTCGGATTTTCGAATTTGGAATGCTCAACCTGTGCTATGTCGCAGACATCCTACTTTACATATGCAATTTCATTTAATTTTCACAATAGTACATTATAGACATTATTACTATTTGCATTTTGTGGATGAGGAAACTGAGGCAGAGAGAGATAAAGCAACTTGCCCAAGGTCACGGAGCTAGTAGTATACTAGAGATTTGGGATGCCAACTCCTTAACAGCCATTTGATCCCACCCTAATTATATAAAAAATGTGATCTTGGGGATTTCCTCCTCTCTAAAGATGGATGATGACTAGTATAAGCCAACAATTGTAACGAAACTTTTAAAAATGAACATTTTTTTCCTTCCTTATTGTAACTGGTGTGATTATTTGAAACTGGCTCATGTGCTTTTTTTCTGGTTACTCTTTTGGAGGAAATGACCTGTACCTCGGTGGGACCAGGGCATCCCTCTGCCTGTGTGGGAAAACAGGAGGGGAGGATGTGGAGATTAGAAATCTTACATATAGAACGCAAAGGCAAAGGTGCAAGTAATAATCCCTCCCTATGTTGGAAATAAAATTGCATTCTGCTGCAAGACAATGGTCTTGCAAGCCAGCCATTGTTTTGAGGAGAGATGTTTAAAATTCCTTAATTTCCCCCTAAAATATACAAAGGAAAAAAAAAACCTTGCTTTCTCAACCAGGGGTGAGAAAGCTTGTCGCTTTGCCATATAACACTGGGTAGTAAAGAAATTTCCCACCCGGTTCCAGCCCCGAGGAGCTACAGGGAGAAGAAAAGAGGTCAGGAGAGAAAACAGAGAGGGGGAGAGGTGAGAAGCAGGCTCCTGGGCCTGGCCCCCTTCGCACTGAAACTTCTGAAGGAGGATGTGCATTAAAACCAGCCAGAGAAGTTTCTGGAAGTCTGAAGGCTAGGGCCTTGCCCCTACTTCTTAAGTACAGCCTGGGAAAATTGTAGTCTCTTTAGAGAGGCCCTCAATGCATCAGACCCTGGAAAAACGTGGTAGTCTGCAGACATAATAAGATCAGAGACGGTTGTGGGAGACTTCTGGGGAAATAGAGTCCCCAGTGTCCTGAGGTGCTGAGGCTGGAGTGACCAGAGCCTGGACAATCTCGTGGGCCTGGACTACAGGGTGGGTCACAGAAGGTGGTCGGGGAAGGGGGATCCACAGTCCTTTCTCCACACACGCAGACGTCACCCAGACTTACCAGGCAGGGAAGGGTGGGATGGCTGAGAAATCTGGGATCAGGCATCATCTGGAGCAGCCCTGTCCAACAGAACATCCTTTGACGATGCCAACGTTCTAAATGTGCAACATGGTAGCCCTGAGTCACGTGGGGCTACCGAACACCTGCAGTGTGGCCACTAGCAGTGAGGAATTGGGTTTTCCTTTTCAACTGTAACCATTTTTATTGTAAAAAATAATATAAAAACGCTGAAATAGAATTTAAAATAGAAAAATAGTATTTGAAGCAATAGAAAGTATATATTTAAAATAATATAACAACATCAAAAGGGAATTTAAATTTAAAGCTATCCCTCCTAATCCTTACACCTTAACATAAAGTTATCTGAGTATTCTCTTTGAGTCTTTATTCCCTTCTCTATCTGCTTTTACATTTTTTAAATCATAGAGCACACACAAGATAAAAATCAACTTCTAATTATTTCACCTCTAAAGATATCTAGGAAGAGAGCTAAGCTGTTTCTGAGTAAAGGGGAGTGAAAATAAACATTTGGCTTGCATTTTTTTTTTTTTTGAGAATTATTTTAAGGAGTCAAAATCCAAATAGGACAGGTGTGTGGGGAATTGAACTTAAAGTGTTAATTGACATTTAAAATTAACTAACCTCCGGTGGCTACAAGAGTGGACAGCGCGGATTCTAACGGGATTATCTAACGTACGGGATTGAACTGTTTCAAAGCAGACAGGGTGAAAAGTTAACGTTTGCCCTCTACTGAGCAGGGATTGGGAAGAACGGGTTAGTTACGGTTCAAATTAGGAAACTCCCTCTTCTCTGTATTTCCAGCAATTGTGAGAGAAATCTGCGACCCCTTCTACGTTATTGCTAACGAGTATGTGCTTATTGTTGAAAATTCTGGAAAACACAGATGAGCTAAAAGGAAAATTAGCAAACATCTCTAGTCCCAGCACTCCCCCTTTTGTTTCAATAAGTATCCGTCCAGTCACATGGGAGTGTGGGTGTATCTGTGTGTGTCCAGGATTATTTCTAAGGTGAAATTTCTGTGTTCTATTGTTTTACGACGTGCTAGTCCCTCTGAATTCTACTGTGCATCCATGCCAAATGAAAGCATCGGGCTGGCCTTGGTGTTTCCGGGTCATGAACGATGCTTTGATAAATGTCCTGATGCTAATTTTTTTTACCCAATCACAACTCGTGTCTTGAATACTGTCCCCCTCCAAGCCTGGCCCCCCAATTTCTGTGACATCAACTCTGCGTGCATCCAATGGCCCCTTCCCTTCAACCCACCCATCTACCCTGCTCTTTCTCACCCCCAAGAACCCCACCTTGCCACCCAGGGAAGGATTTAGAGGCAGATAATTTACCTCCCGTCGGTCCAGTTGAGTATTTCCAGAGTTAAGCTGTTGGGAGAAGGTAGGTCCTCTCTCCCGGGCGGGAGTGGGGTTCTCCACTTGTCTCCACTTAAGATTTAAGAGGCAGAGAGGCCACCCGGTTGTTTCCTGTTTATGGAAATCTCATCTTTCCTCACCTGTCCTTCCTGTCCCCTCCTTCCTGTCTCTGCGTTCATGTGTCCCCCGCAGTTTCCTGCTCTGCCTCCGCCACGGAGGCTTCCCCGAGCTCACGGTGGGAATGTCCGAGAGGATCCCACCAGTTGGGATCATTTTATATTCCATTTACTCAGCTAGAAATTAGTTACAAAGCCCCACTTCCCATCTTGACGGATTCCCACAGGTTGGGAGTATTTCCCCAGCCTGACTCCGTCCTCTCGGTGGCAAACCATTGCTCCACGGTCACTTGTCCCCGTGACAGATTCCTTGAATTACTAAACAATGACAAGAGAGCAAGGAATAGGAAAGAGTCATTCGTTGCTGATAACTGTCTTCGCACTGTCTGAATCATCTGTCCCCATTTGCATGGCAGGATGAATAAGCAGTTACTGTAAAGAGTTGCTGTAAAAACGATTTTATTCGTTTTACTTTGAAAAGGCAACACATGCACAAGGGGTGAAATTCAAACAGCTCAGAAAGTTGAACAGTGAAAAGTAATTCTCCATCCTACCCTTGCTCCCAGAGAGGTTCTTCTTTCCAGAGGTGACTGTTGTTACTAGTTTCTTGTAGTGGTGACGACCATGCCTGTGATGTCCAGTGAGGCAGCTGCCAGCCACACGTGACCATGGCTGTGTAGCCACCTGAACACTTGAGATGTGGCGGGTCTGAACTGAGATGTGCTCCAAGTGTAAAATGCATACCGTATTTCAAAGACTTACGAAAGAATGTAAAATGAATTTTTATAGTGGTTGCATTTTGATGTGATAATATTTTGGATATCATTAAATGCATTTAATTTAAACAATTTTTTTTTTTTTTTTTAGAGATGGGCTCTCCCTCTGTCACCCAGGCTGGAATGCAGTGGCGTGATCACAGCTCACTGTAATCTTGAACTCCAGGGCTCAAGTGATCCTCCTGCCTCAGCCTCCCGAGTAGCTGGGACTAAAGGCACGTGCCACCACACCCAGCTAGTTTTTAAATTTTTTGTATAGACGGGGTCTCGCTATGTTGCTCAGACTGGTCTTGAACTTCTGGACCCAAGGGATCATCTCACCTCAGCCTCCCAAAGCGCTGGTTTTACAGGCATGAGCCACACCGCAGCTGGCCTGTCTCTTTTAATTTTTGTGTGTGTGGCTATTAGGAAATTAAAGATGACACATGTGGCTCACATTTGTTGCTTGTGTTAAATTTCTATTGGACAGTGCTGGTCTATATGTGAACAAGTGTACACATACACGTGTTAGTGGGTGAGCACAGGCATGTGTGGTAGCAATAATATAAATACTGTTCTGAACCTTTCTTTTTTCACTTAGCAGTGTGTCTTGGAAATCTCACGTCACTATGCAAAGAGATTTTTAAAAGTAATTACTCACGGTATTCCGTTGTATAGTACTTCATTTATATAACCAGTCCTTGTTGGTGAACCTTCAGGTTCTTTCCAATATTTTTTCTTTCAATTTTGACACACGATGCTATAACAAATAGCCTTGTTTATTTCACATTTATGCAGTTGGAAAAACTGGGTCAGAGAATATTTTTTTGCAGAGAATATAATTGCAGAGAATATTTATTTGCATGTTTGGTTTTGACAAATGCTGTCAAGTTTATCTCCTTAGAGAATGTAGCAGTTTATGTGCCTGTAAGCGATGCATGAGCCTGCTCATTCCCCTGCCTTCCTAACTCATGTATTATCAAGCATGTTTATCTTTCCCCGTCTGACAATTGGAAAACTGTATGGTTAATTTATCTCACCTGGTCATATATCCTTGTTTCAAACATATCTGAGAATAATAATTATTAACTTCATACAGCAAAGCATGGTTTCCAAAGTGTTTTCATGTCCTCTCATGTAATTCTTATCATAATCGAGTGACAATAAGCATTTTACCTGGACGCAAATAAAAGCTGAGTAAAGAGGAGACAGGAATCTTTGTGTTGGGTAAATATACACATAAATTCATGTCATTCTCAACACAATACGGAAGCAGATTTTGTAGGTTTTTTTATTTGCATTTTATAGATGAGGACGCTGAACAGTTAAGTGACTCGCTTAGAGTTAAGGGACTCACAGCTAGTCAATTGGGGGGTTAACTGTGTGATTTTTTCCATTAGACATGCACGAGTGAACCGTGTCTCAGCTGTTTTACTAGTTGTGTGAAGTTGGACAAGTTCATTTATATGTAATATCTGCATATTAATATGTAAAACGTGGAGAAAGTACTTACCCCATGGGAAGGTGTCAAAATTAATTGAGATAATGCAATGCATATTAAAACTTAGCACAAGGCCTGGCACAAAGGAAGCCCTTAAATATGTATGTGTGTGTGTATGGGTGCATGCATGCGTACACATGTTTATATGTGCACACACGTGTGTATATACATGCATGTAGGTGCCAAGATTCAAACCCAGCTTCTTGGTTTCCTGAGCTCCCATCCTGTCATTTCCCCCTCCTAGTGACTCAGTCCTTCTGGACAGCAAGACTCAGTTTGACCCAGATCTTACCTTTCTGTGAGTTGGGGGAAGGGCTGGTGCAGAGAGGAGACGTTTCCAAGTCTTCGTGTGCCTGTCCCTTCCTCTCCACCTTGGGAAGATGTTCGCCCTCTCTGCGTCTTCTTCATCAAAGGAGTTCCTGGTATAACATCGATAGTCTGGGTACTCTTACAAGTTCCTTTGAGGTTTGGGGGCAAAGTAAGTTTAAGTTGCATGAATGTGTGAATGAAAACAAGGCAACACTTATATTGCGGACTCAGGTGGAAACTCCCCGTGACTCAGGGACACCACTGATTAGGTCAGGCAAGTCATGGGGCATGTAGAGGGCCCTCAAATCAAGTAAACGGTGATAATATAATAAACTGCAATTGCAAAATGGAGCAGAACTGCTCTGTGATTTTAGAATCGTTTTTATCCTTTTCCTTTTGAAAAAAAAAAAAAGACAGGAAGTAAGTGATCAGGAAATGCAGGAACAATAGCCTTTTCCTGGAAGAGTGGCTCTGAAGAGATGACTAAACATTCAGACACGCAGGGCTGAAATGGCAGGGGACGAGAGCGTGGGCCCCGGCGGGGTGGCTTATGGGACGTGGACAAAGCCAAAGGTTTAGCTCAAGTGTGTTACTTATTTACTCCCTATCTGGTGGAGAAAAAGAGAGATTATGTCAAGGTTACATTGAACCTGGAGACCATCAAGTGATTGATTACCTGACCGAAAGCCTTTAAAAAGCTCTATCCGGCAGGCAGGAACAGCCAGTAGGGGCTGCCTTCATTTGCTTTGGTAAAGGAAACTTCCCAGAGGTTTTTGGAAGCCTAGACACGGCGACCCCACCACCAGACAGCGACGGTGTGTTGGCCTGTTGGTTCCTAGTCTCGCAATCGGCTGAATTCTGTGTTTGTGTTTTGAAAAGCTTTGTATGCCAAACAGCATTGATTAAATGGAATCGTGTTCTTTCTTTGAGAATAATTAATCACAATTTATAGAAAAATAAAACTACGCCTCTGTCTTATCAGCCTGCACTAATCAGTGTTGCCACACTGAATTGATGTAATTTGGGCCATGAATGGAGACACATGTTCCTTTAGCTGTTCTAAGCAGCCGTGTTGCCAGGAAATGCACGATTTCTCCCAGGCTTTGTAGGGTGTTGAAAAGCCCTTCCAATGTCTCCCCAGACTCTTCTGGGGACCAGGAGCTTCAAGATCTGTTTTGTAGGGGAGACCTAGGAAAGGAGGAAGTCCCTTTCCAATAGAGCATCAGAGCCAAGTAAAATTAATACTTTAATTTATTTGAAAAAGATTTAGAAATGAGAAAGAAAAAATTTTTCCTAATCACGACACTTAGACAACCACAAGAAGAGTGTCTCCATTGGTCCCTCTTATGCCACGCTCCAGAGTTAACTGCTATTAAAAAAAAATGGTATGTATTTTTCCCATTTCTTTTTGTAATTGTGCAATTATATTTGTACTTGCTTTCTCAAACGAAATGCGATGGGATTTGCTACTTTTTTTCACCTAGGTTTTCCAGGTAATCTTAGAGTTCTTCCTTTCTAAAAATGGTTACCATGGGGCTGGGTGCGGTGGCTCACGCCTGTAATCCCAGAACTTTGGGAGGCCGACCGCGGGAAGATCACTTGAGCCCAGGAGTTCGAGACCAGCCTGGACAACACAGAGGGAAATCTATCTCTACAAAAAAATAAGAAAACTTAAGCAGGCATGGTAGCACATGCTGTTGTCCCAGCTATTTAAGAGCTGAGGCAGGAGGATCTCTTGAGCCCAGGAGTTCCAGGGTGCAGTGAGCTATGATCTTGCCACTGAGCTCCAACCTGGGCAACAGAGCAACACTCTGTTTCAAAAAAAAAAAAAAAAAATTGGTTACAATGAGATATATTAATACACAGATGTAAAATAGTATGACCACTTTGGAAAACATTGGCAGTTGGCTGTAAAGTTAAACATACACTTAACATGTGACCCACCGATCCCACCTCTAGCTAGTTAACCCAGAGAAATGAGAACATGTCCACACAAAGTCTTATACGTGAATATTCATAGCAGTCTCGTCCGTAGTAGCTCCCAGAATGAAAGTAATTCAAATGTCCATCAACTGGTGAATGGAAACACAGATTTGGTCTATCCATGGTATGGCATATTGCTCAGCAATAAAGAGGAACGAAGCATAAATACACACAGTGACACTATGGCTCAAAAGCTATGTGCTCAGGGATGGAACTCAAACACAAAACTTTATGTACTATGAGCCCATCTATACGATGTTCTAGAAAAGTCAAAACTACAAGAAGATCAGTGGTTCTCTGAGAATGAAGGAGGAGATTTCCCACAAAAGGGCATGAGGAAACTTTTTAGGGTGATAAAAAAAATTCTTGATGATGCAGGCGATCACACCGCTGCGTACAATTACCAAAATTCATCAAACTGTGAATATGTAAATTACGCCTCCATGAAACTAAAAACGAAAAAAATTAAAAATGTTTACAAAATAGTTGACTCTTAGCAAAGTTTAACTTGTACTATTAATACTTATTTTTCTGAGCACTTTATAAGTAATAACTCACAAGGATTCATGAAGTAACCATTTGTATCATTCCCATTTTACAGAGGTAAGAGACTGAGGGCTTGAGAGCTTAAGTGATTTGCCCAGAATCATACAACGTTAATGCAGCCAGGTTTCCCAACTCAGGTAATTCAGCCCTATTGTCCACACAGCCTGGTGTCCTCAGCCACGTCCCTAGCGACCGTGCCGTGGACGGACCACAGTTTTTGGTTAGCCACTCCAAGTTTTTCCTCTTTGCTTAATGAATATCCTAATTTTCATTTACTTGCTCTTTTCTTTCTGAATAGTTATTTCCTAGAAGTGGGATTGGCTGGATCACAGAATAGGTGTATTTAAAGTTTCAACTAAATTTCCTTTTGGAGCATCTGCTAGGTGCCAAAGCTACTTTCCTGTTCACCATTATATTTAGCTTTCATGACCATCCCATGAGCTTATGTATTTTGGTTGTCCTCATAACCTGCAGAGGTTAGGGGACTTGTCTTGAATCCCACAGCTAATCAGTACATGAAATCTCAACGCTGGCCTTCTGACTCCAGGTCCTGTGTGAATTCTACCAGATACTAGCTAGAATCACAGTGGTTTTTTGGGGGGGTGGTGGAATTTATTCTTGGGAGCCAGAATTTACCCCTAGACCACTGAGTCAGTGACTGCCGTGGTGTCTCTGTCCTTTCAGTTGAGGGAGGGATTTACGCTCCTAGGAAAAAAACAAGCAAATATTCTTTGGATCTCAATGTTACTAGAATGTGTTGATCCTGAAAAATGATTTTTATAGTTTTAATTATTCCTTACGTTTTAACATGCTTTTTTTATTAAAGAATACAATCTTTACGTTCTTATCAGGTGTTTCCTTAATGGATATTCTAAAAAGAGAATCATAGCTTTACTTAAAATAGAAACACAGTTTGGTCACGCACGCAACAATTGATTAGACAAATGTATAGACTGTCTCGGTTTCTTCTTTCTTCCCTCCATTTTTATGCCATGCCGTTGCTCCTCTGCGTACTAGCGGGTTAGCCTTGGGCAAACCAGTTTATCATTCTAAGCCAAATTTCCTCATCTGGAAAACAGAGATGACAAAAGAGTCCTATTCTGCGGAATTATTGCTAGGATCGGATCAAATCATTCATGCATGGCGTTTGACACTGCGCCTGGCACACAGGAAGCCTGAGCAAACGTCACTGGGTAGAGTGGCTGCAAGACCGGACAGACAGCAAGCCAGCTGGGCACAAGGTGTGGTCCATAGGAAGATTTCCAAAAGAGAGTATGGCGTGAGCTCCTAGTGAATAAACAAGATTACTTAGCAGTTGGAGTGATGGGTGGGAAGAGTCTAAGATCACCAGGCAGGACGCCACTGGCTGGCCCTTCAAAGCCGGCCTGCACTGTGAACCCCCCTCCACCCTCCCCTGTGGCTTCTCTGACCCCTCCTTGTCTTCCTCGGCTGGCTCGTCTACCTCCTCCTGCCTTCAAGCCTCTATCTTCGAGCTTTCTCCCTTCTCATCTGCAGTCTCTCTCTCTGATGATTTATGCTTAGGTAGTTACAGAAACTTGCAGAATGAGTAAGGTTATATGAGAAAGAAGAAATTTTATGTTTTAATAGGAGAGATTGTTGGGGGTCTCGGCTAACCTGGACCTGGGGCTAGGGCAGGAAGGAATTCATTGCAAAATAGCAACTTAGGATTCGATTTTCACCTTTGGCTTTTGGAGTTCCGAGTTAATTGAATCTTTTGGCCACGATGATAAAATGCTCTCCCTTTTTGCATTTGGGACACGTTGATATGAATTAATCAGACTCCGCGAAGCGTGTTGAGGAGTGCACGACCCGTGTCCCGACCGAGGTATGCGTGGGAGCGGTTTCGCCAGATGTGAGAGTCAAATTAGTGCTGTTGCTCACTGCAGCTGGGGCAGAGGTTTATCTGGGGAAGAGTCGGAATCTGTCGGCTGAAACAAGAATTTAGGTTTGATCCATAGTTCCGTATTCTGTGTCTTCCAATAATTAAGAGTTGGCTTTATACCAATAATATAGTGCCTCAGAATTAATATGTGGGAGTTTGGGTGAATAACATTTTGATGCTTACTATTACCTAGAGATAACTATTGGGCCGCTAAAGCTAGCCAGGGAGTATCATGAAAGGAGTTCTTTGTTGATACATTGGCTCCCGTTTGATTGTATTTGATGCAGTGATCCAATGAAAATAATAATTTTTACTTTTCTGGTTTATTTGTGGGTTGAATCCAGAAGCCAAGGAACTCAACACTGAAAACAGACCAGGAGAAAAATGGATTAATGAAGGCTCCCGCCCCAAGGTCTCAGTGAAGAACGTTAGTGACCATCTGTGGCTTGGCCTGTCCAGGGTCCTTCTTCCACACACAGAATCTGTCTCTTTCCTTTGGAGAATCACACCTGTCCAACGCTGATCACATGGTTTGCACGGAGATGGCACCACCCCTTGGCTTTAGTAAGGACTTAGGTCCAACCAGTGAAAACACCACATCCTCTTGCCACAGCAATGTGGGCCCTTGACCAATGCCAGATCAAACAGAGACAATCCTGGTCTTGCTCAAATTCTTGAGAGAGGTCATTTCTCTCGGTTGGGATTGCTAAGCTAGCAAAATGTATATCTAGAGCTGCTGGAGGTCGTCTTGCCACCACGGAAGGAGAGCCTGCCAGAAAACAAAGACAACATAAAGGAAAGAAGAGCCAGAGATGGGTACTAATTCTTGACAATACCACATGAGTAGCTGAATCCATCCATACCTGACTGAAGCTGGCTTAGATGTTTGTTATAGGAACAAATAAACCTTATTTTTTTTATTGTTCAAGTCTGTTTGAGCTACCTTTTTTTAAATCTCCAATAATTTAAAATCTAAGTATTCTATGCCCAGAAAAGAAGAATCTATCAATATACAAATTCATAACCTAGAGAAACAAAATGTTACAATATTCTGTTAATTTTCATGGTGTTGAAGAAAGAAAAATAGCACAGTGATAAGACTGTTTCCCTATTGGCTGGTCTCCAAAATATGTCAGGATAAGAAATCATATCATTCTTTCTCTTCTCTCCCAAATGTGTTTCTGATGACCACATGGCATTCAGACAGCCAGCGTTCCCGTGCAAATCCCCTGTCTGTCCGACGTTATCGTGTTCCATTGTATATCTGTTTTGCAAAGACTAGGTGCCCCTTCTCCTTCTTTTGTCTTCATGTAACACATCTCGTTTCTTACCTGGAGCTCTGTGGATGCTGAATTTCTCTTTTCAGAAACTAACACACGAGTCGCACTGACTTTGCAGACTGCCCTTACCCTCCAGGGATCCTCCAGGTCCCAAGGGAAAGAGAGAACTTGGAAGGCTTAGTTAGATGTGTAGTGGTAATCTACAGAGGGAGAAACGAGACTGCTGAGATCACGAATGGCCAACGGAGGTTGACTTTAGCCCTGTGTTAGGGGGCAGAGCTAGTGCCACCCATCAGTCACCAGGGGCCATATCTTAGACCTTGATGTGGGATTGTAAAAAAGAGTCGGCCTAATGCCAGGAGGGCATTGAAATTGGAATTCTCCAACTCCAGATGTCTAGCTTTACCCTGTAGGAAAACCATGCTTCGTTGACATAAATTTATTTCATATTTTGCACTAGTTTGCAATCAATAGAGGAGACCTAGCCCTGGTGTGAGCATTCCCAGATTAGGGATCAAAAACTGGAATGCGTGCAGGGGCCAGGCAGCCGGCACTTTTGGGTGAAGTTGCCTGGGTGGGGCCTCACCCCTGCATGCTTGCAAGGAGCTGTCACTGTTCAGCGCCAGCCGAGGCACACACGCTGGGGTCCTCTGCTGCCAGATCGTCAATGCTTCGCAGAAAGCGGAAGCCCAGAAGTCATCAGTTTGCAACCTCTAACTCGATATAGCATCAGGGACCGTGCCGGGTGGCTGGATTTGGGGTTGTGTTTAGACCAAATTTAGTTCACTTTGAACAGAACCCAAAGGGTCACGGTTTAGAGCACAGACTCTGGTGTTGGGCAGACCTGGATTTGTGGCCTGGCTTTGCCACTTACTGATGTCATAACCTTGGCCAAGAAACTTCATGTTTCTGAGCTGCAGTTTCCACATCTGTAAAATGGGGCTGCAGTTTCCACATCTGCCTCATAGGTGGGCTAGGGAGGGGTAGAATTTTAGGTAAGATGACATACATACTGTTCTCAAAGTTCTTACACAGTGGTCGTGTGAGAGTGTAAAGCTTAAAAAAAAAATGCTGGTAATTCTGTGAAAAGAACGGAGAGAAATTCACGTAAGGTATTGTTTTTGTATTCTGCAGGAACATAAAGCCAGAGAGATGATGCTGTGTAGTGTTTATGAGCACAAAACCTGCTCCCTTTCCAGCCATGAGCCTGTGGCCTGGGTTTTCTCATCTGCAAAGTGTGGATCTAAGGGTGCCTATCCCAAAGGATTGTGAGGACGATTAAATGAGATAGTACGTGTAACCGAGTTAGCATGCCACAGCATTTATTTTTTATTTATTTATTTTTTTTTTTGAGACAGAGTCTCACTCTGTTGCCTGGGCTGTAGAGTGCCGTGGCATCAGCCTAGCTCACAGCAACCTCAAACTCCTGGGCTCAAGCAATCCTTCTGCCTCAGCCTCCCAAGTAGCTGGGACTACAGGCA
>CAUYMX010042247.1:0-20839 GCA_963573855.1 Lepilemur septentrionalis | reverse complement strand
CTGTTGCCCGGGCTAGAGTGCCATGGCGTCAGCCTAGCTCACAGCACCCTCAAACTCCTGGGCTCAAGCGATCCTCCTGCCTCAGCCTCCCGAGTAGCTGGGACTACAGGCATGCGCCACCATGCCCGGCTAATTTTTTCTATATATTTTTAGTTGGCCAATTAATTTCTATTTTTAGTAGAGACAGGGTCTTGCTCTTGCTCAGGCTGGTCTTGAACTCCTGATCTTGAGCGATCCACCTGCCTCAGCCTCCCAGAGTGCTAGGATTACAGGCTTGAGCCACCGCGCCCGGCCTGTGTCCTTTCATCTCTTGATGTACACTTGGGCTGTTTCCGCCTTTGGCCGTTGGGAATCTTGCGTTGTGAACGTGGGTGTGCAAGTGTCTCTTCTATCTAGCTGTCATTTCTTTTGGGTTTGTCCCCGGAAGTGGAACTCATCCCTTGCTGTGGCTGATTTACCCCGTCGTAAGAACACACCCCATTTCGTGGGGTGTCTGTCCATCTGTCCATTGACAGAGCAATATTTTTATGCGAATACCTTCAAAGTGCCCCTTTCCTGTCGTTTACACGGCTCTGTGAACTCCACATTGAGTGTAGAAGCAGATGCTTTCCCATGGGACCCCCCTCCAGGTCCCTGGGATGCACGATGGGCCTCTGCCATGGCGGGTGCTCGCGCTGCGTGGCTCAGCATTTGCTGGTGTTTCTGTTGCAGTTCGTAAGTAGCTTTCAGAAGACGGAGTTAGAGGCGAGTTGCGTGGGCTGCACAGTGTTGAGTTACAGGTGAGTTGGAGCCTCCACTGGGTGAAAGAACCTTAGTTCTGGGAGATTCTGGGGGATTCCAGAAGCTTCTGGAAGATTCCAGAAAATTCCAGAATGATTCCATCAGGGAGGAGCCCCTCCCTCTCCAAGGGCCTCTTCTCCTACCTGTAGGGACGGGAACTCCAGTGTCCTGGTGCATTTCCAGCTGCACTTTCTGCTGCGTGCCCTGCAGCCGCTGAGTCTGGCCCTGGTGGAGGAGCTGCTGCAGCAGGGGATCCAGGCAAGGCTGCGGGAACACGACATCCCCCTGGCGGCCTATGGCACCATCGTGTCTGCCGAGCTCGTGGGTGAGTGGTCCATCCAGACCAAAACACCAGCAGGAGGAGGCCGGTGGTGGCTTCCGTGGGAGGAGAGCCCCAGCAAGTTGCATTCCATTTTAGGTTCTCTTATTTTATTTTATTTTATTGTTTTTGAGACAGAGTCTCACTCTGTTGCCCAGGCTAGAATGAGTGCCGTGGCGTCAGCCTAGCTCACAGCAACCTCAAACTCCTGGGCTTAAGTGATTCTTCTGCCTCAGCCTCCCGGGTAGCTGGGACTACAGACATGCGCCACCATGCCCGGCTAATTTTTTGTATATTTTTTAGTTGGCCAATTAATTTGTTTCTATTTTTAGTAGAGATGGGGTCTCTGCTCTTGGTTAGGCTGGTTTCGAACTCCTGACCTTGAGTGATCCACCCGCCTCGGCCTCCCGGAGTGCTAGGATTACAGGCGTGAGCCACCGTGCCTGGCCCCATTTTAGGTTCTCAATCATCACCCCTTCCCGTAAAAAGAAAGCACACCCACGTTTCTTCCCCTTCCGAGGCATAGACCAGGCGTCGGTCACCTCTTTCCTTACAGGACCAGAGTGTAATTATCTTCATATTTGTGAGCCTTTGGTTTCTGTGACAGCCACCCAACGCTGCTATAGTAGCCCAAAGACAGCCATCAGCAATACATAAAGGAATGGACATGGCTGTTTGCCGATAAAACTTTATTGAAAATAACAAGAGGGCCAGATCTGGCCCACAGCTGTAGCCGGCCAACCCCTTCTGTAGAAATAAGAGCCAGCGCTGTGCTCTGAAGTTGTGCGGTGCAGCAGGTTGTGATCGGAGATCCAGACACCAGTGGGGACTGTTGTTAGGTTAAAGATTCATCACTTTAGCCTCTCTCTGCAGGACAGTTGTGGGTCCCTTTCTGCCACGCCCACCACACTGGTGGGGTCTTGGCGGCCTCTGATCCAGCGCTAACAGAACCTCCCTCAGTGGTGGAAATGTTCCCCATCTGCACTGTCCTCTGTGGGAGCCACCAGCCCCCTGCGGCCGCTGATTTAAGCCGGAATCTGAGTGGCTTCCGTGGCGGATGGTGCAGCTTTCTGCTTTACCCCACCAGCTGTCCGAAGTTAGGTGTTTTCAAGGAATTTCCCCCTCACGGAATGAGCTTATGTCTACTCTGTTTTGCTGCAGGAAGCCGGGAGGGGCTGTTAGCAGAACGAGACTTAAAGTCAGGTATGTCTTTCTCTCTGTCGTTTTCTCTGGTTGCAATTACCTGCAGAGGTTTCCTAAGACTACTTTCAACTAAGCAACAGAAACCCCCGGAACATTGTGAATGCTGGTTTTGCAGCTTCCTATGCAGGAGGTAGATTCGCAGTCCTGTGCGAACCAAGAATTTAAACAGGAGGCACTTTGAATTGTACGTGGCTGTGCATGGTCATGAGAAAACATTAATTTGTTTTTAAAGAGGTGGAAGCCCGTTGTTAAAAGAAATGTCAAAAAGCAAATAAAAATGTTTGGTTTGTTTACCAAAACAAACAAACAAACAAAAAATCAGTTTTAAAAAATCCTCAATTACAAAATCCTGAAAGTCAAATTGTCAGATTAAAACATGCTCATCTCACATCTTTGGCTAAGATTGTATCTTTTTGGTTATGATGATGTATTCTATGTTATGCGTGCTTTACCACAATTTTAAAATTTTAATTTAAACTGTTTCTTCCTTTGTAAAAAATGTGGTTACTAAAAAATCTGGAAGTACACACGAGGCTCACGTACGTTCTGTCACGCAGCCCTGGCCTTGGTGCTGACCAACGTTCTTGTGTTGTTACTTTCTGTACGGATTGCAAGAAAAAACATTCTGAGATATTCAGAGATGAGTAAACAGATAAGAGATATTTTTCAGACTCTGGGGGTTCCAAGTGGAGGGTGGGATCTCGCTACAGCCAGGAGAGGCAGAGCGAGGTCAGGAGCTGGGCTCTTCTCTGTCCTCAGGCCACTGTCCAGGGAGCACCTTTTCCTGCCAGAACAGTCAGTGTGTGACCAAAGTGAACCCGGAATGCGACGACAGAATAGACTGCTCTGATGGATCCGATGAGGCACACTGTGGTCAGTCTGCCTGTCTGGTCTGGCCTTGGGCCATGTCCTCTTCACAGGGTCAGCTGTGGGCTCTGCCTCCTGTGCACATGGGCACGTGGGCCTGGCGTTTATTAGAGCTGGGAAGAGGTGCCCATGGTATGGGGAAGAACGTGAGCAAAAGATATAGAAAAAAAAAGCCCAAGTGTGTGAAGTGGAGAGTCCTTGGGTGAGTAGGGAGAAGATAGGTTCTGGCCAAACTGTGGGAAGACTTGAATACTAGGAACTGGAGCTCTGTTCTATGAATAATGGGGGGGGGGGTTGCCAAAGGGATTTGAGTGACAGATGTAGACAATTAAAATGCTGTGAGAGTACATAATGTGTTTCTAGCAATGCTAGCCCATGCAATAAGGTAAGAACAGTAGTTTAAGTATTGGAAAGGAAGAGGGAAAATGTCCATAATTTGCAGTTGAAATAATTATCTATCTAAAATGAATCAATAAATGGACTAAAAAGCTATTAAAAATAAGATAGTCCAATAATCGATAGTCCAATAATCAGGGGAGGATAAGATAAATATCTATACATAAATAAACTATCATTCTATACAGTAATAACAGGTTAGAAAATACAATGGAAAAAGTTCCCTTCATGATCAATAGCAAAAAAATAAAATAAAATACTGAGGTCTAAACTTATAAACATCTCATTTCTATACTAGTAATTATCTATAATTATACAACTTTACCAAAGAACATAAAAGTAGAATAAATAAGCAGATAGACATGACATCCTATACAAACATGTATGTACAGTAGCTCCCTTACCTGCACGTTCACTTTCCTAGTTTTTTAATAAGACAGGATCTCACTGTATCACCCAGGCTGGTCTTGAACCCCTGGGCTCAAGAGATCCTCCTTCCTCAGCCTCCTGAGCAGCTGTGACTACAGGCATGCACCACCACACCCAGCTGGCATTGTTCTCTTTTGCTATAAGTTATTGCTGTTAGTCTCTTACTGTGCCTAATTTATAAATTAAACTTTATCATAGCTGTGTAGTGCACGAGAAAACATAGTATATATAGGGTTTGATACTATCCAGTCTCAGGCATCCACTGGGGATCTTGGAATGTGTCCCTCAAGGATAAGGGGACTCCTGCATAAATAATTCTGAAACTTGCAAAATGGTGAAAGGAACATTCATAATATCTAGTACCTAGATGCAGAAAATGACAATGACAAGGAGGCATAAAGGTGTCGTCAACTTGTATGAGGCTGATTGAAATTGGTTGGAGGTCCCAAAGATCACCCTTAGGTTCGATGATTTGCTAAAGGTACTCACAGGACTCAGAAATACTGTTACACTCATAGTTATAGCTTCTTACCGGGAAAGGGATGTCTTGAATGCCAGGAACAGTGAAATCCCAGCAGAAGGACAAGATGGAAGTCAGCAAAGGAAAAAGGCACACTGGGCGGAGTCCAGGACAAACCAGGCGGGAACGTCCAGGTGCTCTCTCCCAGGCTGGCTACGCTTAGTTCTCCCAACAACACTATGTGACAACACACACACACACACACACACACACACACACACACATGAACAGCTGCCAGCCAGACAGCTCACGGAGCCTCAGTGTCCAGGGTTTTTATTGGGGGGCTGGTCGTAGAGGCAGCTGGTGCCCGCAGAGCGACCTCCAGGGGTATTTGTTTGCTTGGGCTGCTGTGACAAAGTACTAAGGCTGAGTGGCTTAAACAACAGAAATTGATTGACTCCCAGTTCTGGAGGCCGGAAGTCCAAGGTCAAAGTGTAAGCAGGGCTGGGTCCTCCTGAGGCCATGAGGGAGAACCTGTCCCAGGCCTGTCCCTGGCTTCTGGTGATGGTTGGCAATCTTCAGCATTCTTTAGCCTTCTCCCTGTGTGCGTGTGTGTGTCCGAACAGTCCCTGTCTGTAAGGACAGCAGTCGCTGGGTCGGGGCCCATGCTGCTCAAGTACCACCTCATCTTGACTGATGACATCTGCAATGACCTTATTTCCAGATAAAGTCACATTCACAGGTTCTGGGGGTTAGGATTTGAGGGGGAGGGGTACAGTTCAAGCTGCAACACCCAGTCTCCAGCCTCTCTGGGTGCCAACACGGCCCAAGGCCCACGCCACAAATCTCATCGTCAGCATAAACTCTCTGCAGTGGTCCGAGCCCCCAGGTAAACGAAATCACTGTTTTCAGTCCAGATATTTTGAGCGCTTAGAGATTACCTTCCAGGAGTTGGTCAAGGATCAGATATTTTTTTGAGATGTGCAGGGTTTGGACAACCCAGGCCTGCTGAGTTAACCTTCAATGCAATGTTAGCGGAAGTTGAGTTGTCAGAAGGAGCGTTTGGTGTGAGGAGGAAGAGGAAGAAATTGTCCATCAGGCAGGTAGAAATGCAAGACTCCACTCTGGTTTGTGAGTCAGTACAGCCCGGATCCAAGTCAGATGTATCTGTGACGTTGCCACCCCGTACCTATCATGTTGTCGTCAACAGTATGAGAGTGTGCGATGTGGCAGAGGGAAGCCCGCGTGGCTTTCACGCTGGGGCAGAGAAAAGGTTCCTAGATGGAGACCTTGCTCAGCCACTAGCTGGTGCATGTGACCTTGGGCATTTGACCTAGGTACCAGGGACAGGGAGATCCCGAAGGAGTCAGAAAAGCCAAGTGTGGTGGGGGGACACTTGATTATCTCTTTGAACTTGGGGACTCTGAGACAGATGTTCTGGGGAGCTCAGGCCGAGGTCCTGCCTTCTCGGGGTCCGGGCTGGTGACCTTCTACCTTGCAGACTGTGGCTTGCAGCCCGCCTGGAGGACAGCCGGCAGGATCGTGGGTGGCATGGAAGCGTCCCCGGGGGAGTTCCCATGGCAAGTCAGCCTTCGAGAAAACAAGGAGCACTTCTGCGGGGCCACCATCATCAGCGCCAGGTGGCTGGTGTCTGCCGCCCACTGCTTCAACGAGTGAGCCCCTGCCCCCAGCCTCACACCCCCATGTCCCTGCAGGCTCAGGGCCAGACCCCATACCCCTGTCTTTCCCGAACTTTCTCTCGCACTCTGGGGGCCTCACTGTTCCTGGGTTTCCTTAGAACGAGCCCTCTGGAGCTCTTTTTTCTTTTCTTTCACATTCTCTCTTTCTCTCTTGCTTGCTTTCTGGTTTTTGCTTTTTTGTTGAATCTGAATGTATTCTTTTTAAAAAATTTTTTTTGAATTGTGGTAAAATATACGTGACTTAATTTACCATTTAACCATTATAGTTCAATGGCATTAAGCGCATTCACATTATTGTGCAACCATCACCACCCTCCACTTCCAGAGCTTTCTCATCTTCCCAAACTGAAGCTCTGTCCCCATGAAACGCTAACCGCTAACTCCCCACCCCCTCCCCAGCCCCTGGCACCCACCACTCTACTTCCTGTCTCTGGGGATCTGACGACTCCAGGGACCTCCTGTGAGTGGGATAGCACAGGATGTGTCCTTCCATGTCTGGCGTCTCTCACTGAGCACAATGTCCTCAAGGTCCCTCCATGCTGTGGCCTGTGTCAGAGCCTCGTCCTTTTTCCTGGCCGAGTGATACTCCAGTGTGTGGATGGGCATGTTGTTTGTGTCCATCCTGCGTCGCTGGGCACCTGGGCTGCTTCTGCCTTTCGGCTGTTGCGAATCGTGCTGCTGTGAACGTGAACGTGCGGGTATCTGCCCAGCTTCCTCTGGGTAGATCTCCGGAAGTGGAATTGCTGGGTCACGTGGTGATTCTATCTTTACTTTTTCGAGGAGACACCAGACTATCTTCCATAACAGCCGCACCATCCTGCACCTTCACCAGCAATGCACGGGGGTTCCAATTTCTCCACGTCCTTGTCAACACTTGCTTTCTGTTCTCAGTGCAGCCATCCTGATGGGTGTGAAGCGGTGGTTTTTGATTTTTTGTTTTTTTTGAGACAGAGTCTCGCTCTGTTGCCCGGACTAAAGTGCCGTGGCATCAGCCCAGCTCACTGCAACCTCACACTCCTGGGTTCAAGCGATCCGCCTGCCTCAGCCTCCCGAGTAGCTGGGACTACAGGCATGCGCCACCATGCCCGGCTAATTTTTTCTATATATTTTTAGTTGGCCAATTAATTTCTTTCTAGTATTAGTAGAGACGGGGTCTCGCTCTTGCTCAGGCTGGTTTCAAACTCCTGACCTTGACAATCCGCCTGCCTTGGCCTCCCAGAGTGCTAGGATTACAGGTGTGAGCCACCACGCCCGGCCTCCAGTGAACTTCTTAAGGGTACACTTGGTAAACAAGGATCCCCATCTTCTTAAAATATTTTTCCTCTATTTTCAAAGTGGGTATTGGTGGATAGGCAAATTTTTTTATAAAGTGTAACAGTAAAAAAAAAGTAGCTTTGTTTATCTCATCCCATGAGCAAAACTTTATTCAAATCAATATGAGAAATATAATTTCAAAGAGCATTTAATCATATGTGAAGATGAAATAAGAAAAAAGTAGAATTATTCTTTTCTCTTTCCATAAAGAGGATGTATTAATGCTATAACCAGTGAAATAATTTTAAACAAAAAAATGTAATTCAAGATGATTCTTATTCCTAAAATCACAAGTTTGTTGTTCTCACCTTTTCTTTCTCAGCTTTTGGACTTGTTATCCACTGGCTACTGCGTGTTATAGTTTGGCTACCTGCTCTCACCTTAAAATCACTATTTCTAAAACTAAATTAATTTTTCCCCCAAATCAAACTACCCTTCTTGGCATCCCTATTTTTGTCTCCTTCTCATCCAAGGCCCAACACTGTATTTTTTTTTCAGTCCATCTCCAGCTACTCATTTCCTCCTTAATGTGTTTTCCTCCAGCTGCATGTCTTTGTCCCCTCACTTGCAGGTGTCTCCACATGGAATCCTTATCTTCAGGGTCTCTTACTTCCAGCTGGTGTGACCACTGCCAGGGAATCTTACAAAAGCACATTGTGGTCACACCACTTCCCTGCTCAAAAGCCAATTACATGATTTGTTGGGAAAACAGCTTATTTCAGGTCTAGGGCAGGGTAAGTTCAAACTGAACCTGGGACTTTTTGTGCCACAAAACAAGGAAATATTCAGAGTGGTAGAGGTGTGTAAAAGGACACAGAAGGTGACTTAAAGGGATGTTCCCAGTGACCAAATTTGGACCATCTGGACATCTAAAAGATCATAGCAGTTATGGATTAAAGCATCTCGAATTAGAAAGTCCATGGGTCCACAATAATACAGAAAGAGAGAGGCAAAGGAGAGAGAAATGGGAAATGGAAGTTCTTCTGAGCAGAAAAATGATAACATAAATACAGAGAAATGATAGAATTATAAAAGCAGCAGGTTGCAACCCCTAGTGTGATTATTGGTAATCAATGAAAATGAGGAGCATCAGTGGATGCTAAACCCATCAGCTGAAATGTTAGGAAAAGGAATGTGTCAATGTCTCAAAGTATTACTTTGCCAGTGATTTACTAATTGCAAAGTGGGCTATGTACCTTTACAGGGGCAATATCTGAGGACACTCTTAACAAAAAGACCAAACTTAGAATCCCCCATTGCATGGGAGGCCCACAATGTACACCACATCAATCAAGTATTCTTGCCAAAATGTTTGAATCTAATTGTGAGAAAATAATCAGAAAAGCCCAGACTGAGGTACATTCTACAAGACAGCTGGCTAGGATTCTTCAAAAAAATTTAATATCATGAAAACAAAAAGGCAGAGAGACCCATATATATTAAAGGAAACTAAAGAGACATAACCTTGCATATAAAGCCTTATTGGGCCTGTACAAAAAAGGTAAAAAAATGTTACAAAATAATATTTTTATTCTTAGGAAATGTATGCTGATATATTTAGGAATGAAATATCATAATGTCTGCAGTCTATTTTGCAAATGGTTCCACAACAAAAATGTGTAAATAAATATATGTGTATATACACATATATGTATATATGTACATTTGCATGAATATGTACACACAGAGTACAAACAAAGATGGTAAAATATTCACAATAGGTGATTCTAGGTAAAATGTATAATATAGGGGCTCACTGTACTATACTTGCAACTTTTTTGTGGATTTGAAAATTTTTTAGTAAAAGGCTCTGGGGAGAAAAGCCCCTTGCCCTGAAGGATGGTTTTGATGTGGCACTCAAGGCCATCTCTGGCCCAGATCCATTAAGCTGTACCCACTTTGTATGCTACTCAAAGTCTGGATTGCGTCCTGTCAGCCCTGTTTCCCCAGCATCAGCACCTGGGCAATCTATCTTCAGAAGCTTCTCCCCTCACTCCCCTAGGTGAACCCCTCTTAGATCAGACCAATCTGCATACTGTCTCACAACTCTGCTTGCACTGATTTGCCTGTGAATATCACTCACTCTCTACTCAAATGAAAACACCCTCATCCTCATCAATCCCATCCTCACTTGAATATGAATGTAAATATCCCAGCTAATATCTGCTATTTCCCCCTGTATTCCTGTATATGAAAATATTAAAATATCTTCACAAGAGAAAGCAGGAGTCATTTTTGTAATTTTTAGAGAAACTACCCTACCTAGTAACTAACAGTTCTTTGGTAAATACTTATGGATTGATTGATCACATTCCTTCACTGCATTTCTGTAAGAGGTGGCCATTATTTTGATATCAAAATTCCAGAAAAAACTGAAGAAACTTAGTAAATTACCTTCCTCCTTCTATGTGGTACCAAACAAAAAGTCATTTAAATACTTATTTTTTAGGGTCAAATAGGTTTGGATCAAGTTTTTCCATTTTTATGTGGGCATTTGGTTTACCTAGACTGCAGTAGGCTTGGATGAATAGGGGAACATACCTATTGGATACTTTATCCACAATATCCCCTTGTCTCATTCTATGGCACTAACCTTCTTCTGTGTTTAATTTAGACACTGCTGTCGATCATCTTTTCTGCCCTTGGAATTGCTTTTTCTGGATACTGCTTGGTCATATCTACTTTGGGTCTTGTCCAGGGCCCATACTGCCACACCCTCAATGGCTGGGAGTATGCCTTTGAAGGCACTGCAGGAAGGTAAGGAATAACCCCCCAAACCAAGGAGGTCAGAAAATCAGAAACTCCTGGGCCCATGCTAATACTCATTCTCCATGATCATGTTGAGGTTTTATATGGCTACATTACTGCAGAATTTTCCTATTAGTTTACTAATATACTAGACCCATTTGTTCTTGCACAGATTTTTGTTGAGGTGTTTTTTCCCTCCAGTCTGTCAGTGCCATGTGCATCCAATATCTTGAGGCTGTCATGGAGATATCCAAATGAAAGATGTGTTTTTCCCATACTCCTTATTAGAGCTTCATGCTTATTTTGGCCTGGCAACTGCTGGAGCTTGTGGCCTGAGTGGTTCCAGCAACTCAGTCTTGTTTTGTGTCCAGGTGGGACATGTGGTCTGTTACAGACGTGAATGGGATTGGCTGGGAGAGAATCCCAGTGCCCTTGGATAATGCCACTTGGGGCTATAGCATCAGGGATGACACAGAGATAGAACCAGGCAGGGTGAGTGGGGAGGTGCTGTCTGAGGTCCAGGAATATGATGAGGCACAGGGGTTAGTGGAAGAAGCCAGGAGCTTATCTAGCTTACAATAAGGAAGGGTCTAAAGAGGTAGCCTTGCTCAGAAGGCTGGCAGTTCAGTCAGATGTTGAGCAATCCAATCATGGATCTCAGAATGCCTCACACTGGCCTTGTGATGGGCTTATTGGGTTACCAGTATCTGCAGAGGCAGCTCAGGAGGTAGCAGGGCCCAGAAAGACATACAGGAGAGGCCCATTGCATCTCTCCTTGTCTTTATCCCATGCTCAGAGTGCTAATGGAATAAAATGAGGGAGTGCCTATACCATTTTCTGGGGGAGTTACATTTTCTTCTCAAGTGTCCATGACTGGTTCCGTTGTTCAAGCGCTGTGTCTGAGGTCCTATGGGTGCATGTAGGCTTGCGTAGCAGGGCTGCTTCTGTGCCTACAGCTGCCTTCATTCTGAAGGTTCCACAAGGTGCCACATGCTATTGACCTGTATCAGTAAGCAGTACTCTCCCCTAGGTCAGGAAAACCTAGATAATAACCTTAGGCTTTTCTGAGCAACTGGAAGAGACACTCCCATGGGACTGAAAGGGCTCAGGAAAGAGGACCCTAACGTAGAAATTCCCACACGGTGCAAAAGACCCCTTTCTTATGTCATCATCCCCTGAACTTCTCCCTACTCCAAAACCAAAGAAGCCTCCCCTCTCAAGGCGTGAATCTCAGGCTGCCTACATGCCTCTCCACTGTTCCTTTAAACTGCCCTTGATGTTTGTCTTCATGTGTTTTCATCTATATAAAAATATTTCAAGGTGAAGCATTGTTTGGAGGCCACACAGGGAAGCCAAGTCTCTGATCTTTTAGAGAATTTTCCAAGGCTTGGCAAATGGAGGGTGGAACAGGTATTAATATGGAAGTTTTGCATATCAGTTATTTATTTGCACATTTATTCAGCAAATATTGAGCACTGATTACGTTCATGCCTTGGGCTAGCTGCTATAGAATCAGAGGTAAATTGCACAGATTCCCCTTCCTTCTAGAAACTCACACAGACCTGGCAGAACATTCTGCTGAGATAGAAGCCTTAGGGTGAACAAACACTGCTCTTGGAGCACAGGTCTTTAATGCTGATAGATCAGGATTCAAGTCCCCCTCTCCTATTTATAAGCTATATGATCATAGACAAATATCTGGATATCTCCAAGCCTCTGTAAGTCAGGAATAATAATCATTTCTACCTCACAGAATTTAGAATTACATGGAAATAATGAACAAACGAGATATAATAAATTCTCACGACATGCCAGGCTTTATTAGGAACATTATTACCCCGTGTACCTCTTTAGGACACGTGATATTCTCCACCTGCCAGAAGGTGGTCAGCAGGTTTAGCCACTGGCCTGGTGACTGGTGGGAATCCTGAATCAGTTTTCATTCAACCAATACTTGTTGATCTTTACAATACATCAGGCACGACCTTAGATGTTAGACCTGGCCATTCAGAGATGAATAAAACACAGTCAGTGCTCTCAGAGTACACAGTCTGCTAAGGAAATAGAAACAAGTGAAGATATAGATGATACAGATATATAGATACAGACAGAACTATTACTACAACAAAGGCAGTGAATGCTGTGATAGAGCTGTGGGTGGAGGTTGGGGAGGGGGTGTGGGTGTCAGGGCAAGCTTCTCTATTCTTTCCTGTCCCTGCTAGTGCACTTATGACTCCCTGCAGTTTACAAAAAGAATAAACAATACCATAGTCTGGGAGAAAAACAGAAGCCCTGCAAGTCATCTTGTTTTAAAGTGTTGGATGATCTGTGCAGAGCAGGTACTGGGAACAGTCTAGAGTAGGAATCTGGAGAGACTCGCTTCCCTAGTGACTATGACTAAGTTAGGGATATTGATGGGGTATGAGATGGGTCCAGGGAAATTGTAACAGAAAACCACATCTGTATTATGCTTACAGATTCCAAACCATTTTTATACATTCTCTTACCAAATATTCACAATAACCCTGGGTTAGGTATTTTAACCCCATTATCCAGATAAGACTTTGGAGGTCATAGGGGTAAAGTCCCTTGCCTGGATCCTACAGATCCAGTTCTGACTTCATATTCAGCGCTCTTTACCATTAGAGATCAGGGTCATCAGCAATATCACGAAATTTTTAGAGTGCTTTTGTTTCCCAGAGCATTACAGAGTAGGAAATAAAGAATGGGAGGAAAAAGAAAGTTAAAAGGAAGGAAGTAGGAATGAAATGGAGCGGGGAGAAAGAAAAACAAAGAGGAGAGGTGATGGTGGTAGAGGTGCTCACCTAAGTACAGAATTCATCCCTTTCCACCCCAGGCACGAACACCCACAGCCACCTGCCTGGTACTTGGATTGTCTATGGCTTTTCCAAAAAAAACAAAAACAAAAACAACAAAAAAAACCCACCCATCTTGCTATTGACTCAAGATGTTTATAAACATCTCTGCCCTATGAATGTGTTTGACTGCTTTTGCTTGTCCTTTTCTTTCTTTCTTTCTTTTCATTTTTTGAGAGGACCAGTCTCCATTTCAATTTAGCTGATTAGAGAAAGCCTCAGCCTTAAGAGAAATGCTCACGGCCATGGCAGACCTAGAAATGAGCAGAGGTCAGTTTGATTCAGCATGGTTTTAAGGCTGTCTTGAGAGTGGTTTAACTCTCACATTCCTGTGCCAATCTAGATTGATTGAAAATTTCGATCTGTTGTGTTTCCGCTCCATAATCTAAATCTTAACAGCTATGGCGCAGCAATGTTCTAAAGCTGAGTTTCTCACAATGTGGACCAGAGCAACAGCAGCAGCACCTGGGAACTGAATCAGAAACTGGGTTGTGGCCCAGCCGTCTGTATTTTTAACAAGCCCTCCAGATAATCCTGATGCAGACTCACGTTTGAGAGACACTCTTCCAAAGAGCTTTGAGACAGAGTTGAGGATTTCTAGCAAAATTTCTTTGTTAATTTTACCATGTGTCTGATTTTATGCCCTATGCAACTCAACCCTGTCTCTGACAGCCCAGGCCAAATTCTGGACTCCTAGAAAATGGTCTCTCTCTCTCTCTCTGTATTGACCTGTGCTGCCTTTCATTGCTATTGAACTCTTTGGTGTGTGTCTTACCTCCTAATTGAATTGGAATTCCCTGTTAAGCGGGAACTACATTTATAACAAACAAGTGTTTAGCTCAGAGCTATGTATACAATGTGTTCAATATAAGTATCTGAATGATTGTTTAAATATATTAATTCATATTTCATATTATTATATATTTTAATCATATATATTAATTTCCCAAACATACAAATACCTGTAGACGTTTTCCTTGGACCAAGTATGTAGACTTGGCCATGGGTCTTATTGACTATTTCCCTCCTCTCTCTCAGTTTCCTTACAGATTCCAGCATGTGGAATCAGTGCCTGGAACCTGCACATGTAGTCGAGTGGAACATCATTTTATTTTCCATTCTTATATCCCTCAGTGGGCTTCAAGTGATCATCTGCCTCATGAGAGTCGTCATTCTGTTATCCAAGATACTGTGTGGAAGCTATTCAGTCATCATCCAGGTAACAGATCCTCACTGGCACCTGTATCTCCTCCATTTTATTCCCACTTCTCAGCACCTAGTGAGTCTTGTTGAGTTATCTCTAGAATTCCATCATTCCCCACCCCTATTTCTACTGCCCTCACCTTTACTCAAGCTCTAGTATCTCATTTTTTCCCTGATATCCCAATGTGTCTGTCAGCTTGTCTGTATGGATTGAATTAGCTCAATAATTGTAAAATACATCCTTTGTTGTATGGTAAAACTGTATAATCGTTTTGAATTGCCAACATTTCAGCGTTGTGTAGAGATAATCCAAAGCACAAAGAAGTTTTGTCATTTATCAAGAATTTCCCTGATGATAAGCTAATCAAAGGCTGAAAACCTTATCCCTTTGAAATAATTTCTTATTTAAATGCTGCTACATTCAACTAATAAATCTTTATATTGAGAGCATTAGTAAGTGGTTTTGAAGAAGAGGGGAAATATGTTTTTGTCCTACTGAACTACTGCTATTTTACCTGCTAAAATACTAATGATAATTTAGTTGTGGTTGAAACTGCTATACTTATTTACCAAGTCCAGAGTGAAGAAAAATCATGAATGAGATATCTTGTATTTTGTTTAACAACAGACAATGTATAATACCTTTCATAGCAGTTTCAAAAAATAGACATTTTCCTATTCGAACATGTTTTGAATATGAAATATAAGTTTAAATTGTTACTCTGATTACAGAACATTAATCAAGCCAAATTTATAACTTTATTCACTTTGTTTTTCCTTTTTTTTATAGCCTGGAATCATTTGAATAAGGACAAAAATATTTTTCATTATCAAGATATGGTAATCTAATCTAAGTCTTACATCAACTGTATAGAGTTGAGGGCAATTTTCAAATGATGATGTTTTCTACATTTGGTTTATTATACCCATCTGTGAAATTTGCAGTCCTCACTGGAAGTTCAAATTATGCCACCCTCTTATTTAGAATTTTTTTCCCAAGCAATAGGTATCAGGAATTTCAGAAATCCTTATGCCCTTGATCAAACAAATCCACTTCTAAGAATCTATACTATGGGAATAAATAAGAATATAAGATAAACTTTCTGCAAATATGTATATTGCAACATTGTTTAATATTCTGGAAAATTAGAAAATACCCCCAAAGGCTAGCTTTAGAGGAATAATTAAATAAAAGTGGTATATACTGTAAATGCTCTCTGGTATAAAAAATAAAATAAAATAAAAAATAAAGAGTGGCACATTAATTATAAAATTATACAGTCATTACAAATGATGTTTTAAAGATTATGAGTAATGCTACATAAAAAGCAGGCTACAAATTTATGTTTACAATATCAGTAAAACTATTTAAAATGAATATTGAATACTCAAAATTTAGGATAAAAAATAATTTAGAAGAAAATATACCAAATGTCAACCATGGTTGATTTGAGTCATAGACAATCCTTCTTCCTACTTTTGTACATTTCCCAAGTTTTTGTTATTGAATATATTTTACCATAACTATTTTTTAAAACTCATAGTTTTTACTATTAAAAATTTTCTATTTTTCCAGACCTTAAAGGAATATGCTCTTACTGCATTTCCCAACATTGAGTATATGTAAACATTATGGAATGACATTTCAATCAATGTTTAGTGTGGAAAGTAGTGATATAGATAAGCCAAAGAGTTTTCTATAAACTTTAAACTTTTGGTTTTACTTTCTCACTCCCGGTGATTGAGTGTGGTGGACTTAATATAAATGAGCAGCTGGAGACATAGTCAATGGACTAGAGAAAATTACCATTGACCAGTTGATACCTGATGTATAGGTGTCATGGCGAGTTATCAGTACCTGTATTTATAAAAATAAAAAGTTAAAATGTAGAAGCTTTACAAACTCTCCACCATACATAGCATGACTTCCTTGAGGACAGCAGCCTGTCTTATATTTTTCCATCATCCATAGGGACTAGCATACGGTGGACCCAGTAGGCACTCAATGTTGAACACTTGTGCCAGGCCCTCTGCTCTCTGTGATTGCTCTGCTGTGTACTGTCTCCATCACAGGTCCCCTGGGCCTCAACACTTCTGCCACTCCCCCATTGACACTGCCAACTACATTTCGTCAACACTTGCTCTGTGCCAAAGCGAGAAAGTAGACTCAGGGGAAATGGGGGAGAATGCCTCTCCCTCTGGTGCCTGCTGTGCCAACAGCCCCCTTTAATGCAAGCTGCCCTGTCTACAGCCTTTGCTCAGGGAGCATGTTGAAAACAAGCCATGTTGTATACCACATGATTCCCAATCCCTGGAACCAGCTGACTAAACTGGGACAGGCCCCAGGACTACAGGTAGCCTTTTGTTTTGTAGTAGCCTCTGACTCAGCCTGGAGTGAAACACTGTCCAAACAAGATTGACAGTTATTCTGGCTGAGAATTTGAGCTAGGAAGCCAAGACTGAAGCAACCCCAGCATTGCTATTAGAAAAATGATTAAAGGATGAAGAAGGAAATTAACATACAGAGAGCATCTGGTTCATGGTAATAATGGTGTCAACTTAGAAGAAAGACACGTGAACTTCTTCTCTGGGGGGTTCCTAAAACTGCCTTTGTCCACAATGAACAGTGAATATGTACAAGAGGCCTGGCTTCTGTTCTTGGGTTCCTGAATAGTCTTTCTTCCTTATCACTATGTGGATCATTTCAGTAAGCCCCACCACTAAATCAGTACATCTCTGTTAAGCACAACCAAAATGATCCAACCAAAGTCTGCCCTTTCCGATGTTGTGTTGGAGGGATCCTAAGACAGAGATGCTCAGGCACCATTCGATCTTCTTTTAAAACTCTCACTCATAACACTCCATTTTACAAAGAACTTAAACATGAGGTCTGTAGGACCTGGGCCAGGAGATAAATCCAAGCTGCAAACACCATGCTATCCTCAGAGTGGCCCCCACCTCACAGCCCAGGGTGTCTCACTCTTCAAGCCCATATGCCCATCATGTCCAGCACCCTCTTTCTTTAAGTTGTCCCAAAGAATCCTCAGCCCTCTTGTAAACAGACTTTTGGCAGATCAACTCCACCAGTTTGTCAGACACATTCGGACTGTCTAAACTCTTGCCAAGTATTGTGTTGATTGTGAATAGATGTCAGCTGAATGACTCCACCACAGCATTGGAAACATTGTCTAACAACAGGGATATAGCTGAATGCACTATTACATCTCTATCAGTAAAATCAAATGTTAACTCAGCCACAAAAAATTCTATATTTGAAGAGTAATATCCTAATGATGCGATTTTACGTTAAAAAGCTGAATATAAATATATGTGTGCAGGTTGAGGCTGAATTTTTAAGTAACCATATAATTTCATGTAGACATGTATAAACCTTCAGATACATAGACAAAAGACTGGAAAAATATTTAACTGTTAATATTAATAATTATCCCCTGATGATGGGATTATAAATTATATTTCTTTTCTTTACATTGTTCAATATTTTCAAAATTTCCTTTGAAAATGTGTTATGTACTTGAATTTTTTGAAAAAATAAATGTCATTTAAAAAGCAAGCATCCTCTAATTCTTTCTATAAAATCCATTTAAGGAGAAAAGCTTTGCAGGTATGCAGCCTCTTATTTTTACCCTTTCTAAAAACAGTTTTTCCACTTCCTAATACTCAGAGAGAGTGTGTGGCCGGCTAATTCTAATTGAGAATGATTTTTATTTTATACATTTCTACTCTTGTTACCGAAAATTTGGCACTGGTCAAGGAGGCTGAATTAGAATGAGGACAAGTGTTTGGGGGATGCAGAAAGAGATTTTACTTTGCAAAGCAGGAAAAATAGTAGACCTTCTCATCTCAAAATCCAAATTTTCTACACATAGGCAGAAATACAGAGCTTTTAAAAAGAGAGTTCTCAGCTTCAGGCACTTACTATGGTTAACTATTCTAATTGTATATCTCTGTCAAAGACAAGCCAGCTGCCCACCTGGGGGGGTGGTGCGGGGAGCTGGCACCACCTGACAGTTCTAACAAAAGACTATAGGGAATAGGGGCAATTCAAGGTTACTATTAGGAAAACCACAACTACCTGTATCCAGAAAGGCTCCTGCCAGTTATGCTTCCTGGTTTGTGAGATGAAGCTGGGAATTAGGGACAAGATTCCAGTCCTGGAAGAATTAAGATATCTGGGAGGAAATTAAGGTAAGGAGCCAAGCCTGAGTGTGTGTAATTGGGCAGGCAGGGCAGGATACCCAAACCTGGCAATGAATTTTTTTTACTTTTCAAAGAGCGCTGGATGTGGTACGTGGCTACCTAGGTCAGAGGTAACATCGTGCTCAATCCAAAGAACTTAGCCAATTTACACTAAATGCTTTTTCTAGGTTAAGATGAATACACACTACACACTTTATTTCACATCTGCCTGAAATCACACTAAATTTACAATAAAGGTTTTCTTAAGATATAGAACCAAAAATCCGGGGACAAGAGGGGAGTAGACAACAGGCATAAAATTTTGAAAGCTACAAAGCATACTGATAACAGGTAACTGACAAAACCAACTCAAGAAACATGAGAATCCTGAGCTCAGTGGGGGAAGTTGAAGGCCAACCTGATTTATACTTCAGAATCCTCAAAGTCTCCCAAATTGATAGCACCAGATTCCCCCAGACCTGGGAGTAAAGGAAGACCATTAAAACAAGAAGGATTCTGTGAGTCCCTGTATCCCTTCTGCTCTCTATGCTGGTGGCATTGAGAAGTAGCAGATGCCTGAAGTTTATTCTCTGCAAAGGGTAAAATAGAGGGTCTCTCTGATTCAGTAAACATGTGGATGCTGCACTAAAATCAGAGGGATTAAGTGACTGGTTTGTAATGAATGGTGAATGCTGAGACACTCCTCTCCCCAAGACCTCTTAACTCACTCAGGGCTCAAAATGCTGGCAGCCAGCCAGAATTTTACCTTCCCAGCTGTGTACTCTCTCTAGGGAGTCTGGCCAGCACAAGAAGAAAAACTTAGATGCTGACTGTGGCAGGCTAAATAAAATCCTTCCAAAATGCCATGTCCTAATCCCTGGAACCTGTGACTATGTTACACAGAGATGGATTGAAATGGATTTTGTAGGCATATTAAATTAAGGGTCTTAACATGGGGAGAGTATCCTGGGCTATCTAGGTGAGCCCAATGTAATCACAGGAGTCATAAGAGGGAAGCAGGAGCATTAGATTCAGAAAGAGAAGAGGCAAGGACAGAAGCAAGAATTAGAGAGGAGAGAAGTTGCTACACTGCTGGCTTTGAACATGGAGGAGGGGACACAAACCAAGGAATGCAGGGCCTGAAGAAGCTGGAAAAGACAAGCAAACAGATTCTCACCTAGAGGCTGCCACCATCTTTGTTTTAGTCCAGTGAAACTGATTTTGATTTCTGCTCCTTAGAACTGTAAGATAATAAATTTCTATTGTTTTATGTCACTAAGTCTGTCATTATTTGCCACAGCAACAATAAGAAATGAATATATTTACATTTGGACTTCCTCAATAAATGGCTCACCACTTCACACAACAGGGGTGTTCAGAGTTAATAAGCCCTATCCTTGCACTAGTTTCCAAGAAGCTTTTTCCTCAGATTGTCAAGGGTCCCAGACATCTGATGAAAGTCTCTCACATGAAAGATAGAGGGCAAAACAAATTTCTAAAAAGAACAATATGGAGGAAACAATCTTGGAGAGAAAAAAACTTTTTAAAAAGCTATCATTAATATCATCAGAGAGATAATAAAAGATTCTCTGTTTATGAAACAAGATGAAAATTCTATTTTAAAAAGGAACGTTTGCAGAACAACAAGAACAAGAAAGAATTCTTGGAAGTTAAAAATAAGAGAGTATAAGTGAAAAACTCAAAAGAAGATTTATAAAATGAAGTCAAGGAATCATCCAGAGGGTAGAGCAAAAAGAATGAGATTTTTTTAAGAGACCAAAAAATGAAGAACATTTAAAGAACCAGTTATTCTAAGTAGTCCAACCCCAAATATTAGGAATTTGGAGAAAGAGAGAAGAGAATTTGAGAGCACGATTCATTGTTTTAAAAGCCTGTGGTGAAAAATGATAGTTCTATAAGCCTCAAGAAACAAGAGAACAGGTCACATAGAAAGTACAGGGAATTATATTGGCTTTGGGCTTCTGAATAGCTAACTTAGCTAAAGATTGTGGAGCAATGCCTTTAAAATTCTGAAGGAAGAAGTCCTAGTCAGAGCAATTAGGTAAGAGAAAAAAATAAAGGGCATTCAAATTGGAATGAAAGAAGTCAAATTGTCCCTGTTTGCAGATGACATGATCCATTTTTTTTTTTTTTTTGAGACAGAGTCTCACTCTGTTGCCTGGGCTAGAGTGAGTGCTGTGGTGCCAGCCTAGCTCACAGCAACCTCAAACTCCTGGGCTCAAGCAATCCTTCTGCCTCAGCCTCCCAAGTAGCTGGGACTACAGGCATGTGCCACCATGCCCGGCTAATTTTTTCTATATATTTTTAGTTGGCCAATTAATTT
>CAUYMX010042244.1:0-18293 GCA_963573855.1 Lepilemur septentrionalis | reverse complement strand
CCAGGTTTGACGTTTCTACTCCAACAATATTGGACCATTTGAAACAAATCAGCGAGGTAAAGAAGCTGGATAGATGGGTTCCACATGAATTAAATGAGTGTCAGAAGAGAAATCGTCTCGAAGCTTGCCTTTCTTTGCTGTTACGACATAAAAGTGAACCATTTCTGCACTGTATTGTTATGTGTGGTGAAAAATGGATTCTTTTTGACAATTGCAAGTGTTCAGCACAATGGTTGGATAAAAATGAAGTGCCGAAACACAGTCCAAAGCTGAATATTCATTTTAAAGAAAGCTAAAGGTGTCTGTTTGGTGGTCCAGAGTGGTATTATCCACTGCAGCTTCATGAAACCTGGTCCATCAATTACAGTGGCTGTCTACTACAACCAATTGGATGAAATAATGAGGAAGCTTGCCATTAAGCAGCCAAGATTGGCCAATAGAGACAGGCCAGTCCTTTTGGGAGACAACGCTTGACCACATGTTGCACAAACAACGCTGCTCAAACTATAGCAGGTGGGCTTGGAAACTCTCTGATTCCACCGTATTCACCTTGCACCAACTGACTACCACTTCTTGCAGGCTTTGGACCACTTATTGCAAAGAAAAATATTCAATCCTAAACAAGCTGTGGAAAATGCCTTTTGCAATTTCAATGGCATTTACTCTCCAGACTTCTTCGCTGCTGGCATAAACAAGCTACTGGTAAGATGGCAAAACTGTGTAGATGGTTTAGGCACATACTTTGATTAATTGTACTGCTTCTTGTCTAAGATATAATAAACTACATTTTTGATTCATAATCAGACGTTTCATATTTAATGACTATATATGTGCATATATAGAGTAAAATTCTGAAAAAAAGCAAGGCAATAGTAAAAAAATTAGTAATCTCTCAGAGAGGTAAAGAATCTTCAAAGGTACTGTAATTGTCTATATTTCAAACTTGGTAGTGGATTCACTGTTTTTCATTTTATTATATTCTAAACTTTACAGATTTATAGTCTTTCATGTGCATAATTATCAATATTAAAAATTTTAATTTAATTTCAATTAGGTTATAAATTCCTCAAAATCTGCTTTCAAATAAGGACGTAGGTAAGATAGCTACACAAAATAGAGAAATACCAAGACTCTACTCTTGCCTTAAACAGAAAAAGAGTTGAGAAACATGAAGGAGAAAAGATAAGGCAAAAAGACAATTATATAAAATAATCCCTATAACAAAGCCAAGATAAAAGATGTCACCTAAAAAAGACCTCATTTCTTACATTTAAATATGAAATAAACAGCAATAAATAAACATAAAATAAACAGCAATAACTGGAATGGGGGCAATTAAAGCATCAGAATAGTTCTAGAACTAGTTAGATGGTTTATATTCTTTCCCCCACCTTCCCATCTTTTTCCTTGAGGGAGCTGGAAAAATATCTATCTTCATATAAGGCAGAACAAGAACTGCAGTAACCATTTATTGTGTATCTACTGTGTATGGATGAAATTCTGGATTGCTGAGGATGACAAGACAAAAAACAATGGTCTCTGCCATGAGGGAGCTTTTCTAATGAGGGAGAGTAAGTTCAAACTTCTGGAGGTTAGAGATTAGGAACACTTTATTGAATATAAGCATGATGGGAATTGTAATACTGAATGGGGCAGAGACATTAACTACCCACTGAGTGTGCCTGTGTTCCCCAGAGCTCCCAGCCCCCTTGCAGTTTAGTGGGACCACATGACAGGTTCTGGTATGAGCCATGAGTGGAAGTGGTGTGTGCCATATGGTACCAAAGCATTAAAGAGCCAGTTGTGTGATCCTCCACCTTCTCTCTTCTCCTGACCTAGAGACCTGGAAACTAGGTGTTGAGATGGTGGCATCCAAGGATCAAAGTGACCCGGATTACTGACTCACCATAGTGAGAACAGATGCCGTGGAGAGTTGCCTAACCTGTAGAGGACTTTGTATAAGCAAGACTTTATGTCTTTATAAAGTAACTGAGATTACAGGATCTATTACTGTCAAATAACCTAGCACTAGGCATACATACTGCTAAAGGGAATAAAAACCCATCTGCAGGCTTATAAAAAGACATATACCTAATTATACAGAATGAATTGGGTGCCTACATTAAGAAAGTAAACTACATAATCTCTGAAAATCCTCCCTGATACTCACCTCAAAAATATAATAAGAAAAATATATATAAGAACATAGCCTTACTTCACAGCTTTGCCACTGGTTTGGGATACTTGGTCGGAACTTCTGGTCACAAACAACCTTCCTCATTTCCTCTATTGAGGGATCTGAAGGCACCATGTCATAATAAGGCAACTGGTACTCCTCAACAATTCCTATAAGAAATATGCACAATAAATTTCCCTGTGTAAAATAATGAACAAAGATGTCTATTTCAAAATAATACCAATTACATCTTCTAGGCACAAGGGACACCCCAGAAAGCTGAAAAGTCAGTTTTATTAAAATGATGTAACACTATAAAACCAAGTATATAAGTTTAAAGCACTCAGTTGAATAGTTATAAAAATTTATATTATCAAAATGATCATAATTATATAAATGTTATGATATTTATGTAATATATAATTATATGAATTCTAAAATAGATGATATCACATAAAATTTATATAATTTTATAGCCACATAAAATAAAATCTACATTTTTTCTATTATGAAAATTACATACATTTTTATTTGATTAAAATCCTATTTATGCAATTTAAAAGTAATGCCTAATTTCTCCTAATTATAAAATTTATAGCACAACTTCATTGCTTTGCAAATGAAGTATGCATATTTCCCTATCAGACAACTTTTTCAAAATAAAACAACTTTCTCTCTTTGAAAAATTTTAGGTGATTTCTTAAAAGTTGAGTTTCTTACATTTAGATTTTAGAAATAGTGCAGCTGAGAATGTTCTGGAGAAGCAGATGAAAATAGTTGAAGATGGACAGTTCAACATGTAGGTTAATGTTTAAAGAGCCACAAGTACGAAGACAAGAATGACCTCAATTATCAGAATATTACTTGACTTACAAAAAATTCCTCACAAAAATTTTTATTAACTACAGCCCTTTTAAAATATTTATCCTATAACTTTAAAAAAGCTAACTATAAATCATGTTAACTAAATTGCTATTTTTACAGTTGGAGAAAATTTAAGGACCAAAAACCTTAAATTTTCATATGACTATGAAATTTTTACAAAAAATAATGAATGTTTGAAATCTTGCTATTTATTAAGCCTTGTCCTAAGACCTTTAAATGTTTCAACTGATTATTCTTCAAAACCATTGACTAAAGAAAGTACCATGTTATTTCTATTTTACAGACAAGAAAACTGAGGCACAGAGTGATTTGAATTTGCTCAAGAACACACAGCTAGTAAGTGGCAGATCTCGATTCAAACCCAGGCTCGAAGTGCACCACATTACTCCTATTGCTTCTAAGAATAGTTTCAGATTCCTGAAAGTTTTTCTATATCATCTATGAATAAGAAAGTATATTTTCTCATTGACACATAATTTAACCTTATAAGCTTTTAATAAAATTTGCAAGGTTTTTTAAAAACAAGATTAATGTAATGCAAAATGACATCAATATAAAATGCAAGATTTTTTAATATAAAATATTTTAACATAATAATGTTTAATAATAAAAATTATTAATGTTTAATAATGACAGCTCTTTAATTGAATGTTTACTATGAGCAGGCTCTGTACTAAAAGCTTCCCATGAATTAATTCATTAAATCCTCAAAGCCCAGGGGGTCAGTTTTACTATTATCTTCATTTTATAGATGAAGAAAGTGAGAATAAGTAACTGGCTTAAAGTCCAACATTCAAGGAGTTGTTAAGCCAAGGCTAAGTTCTAACTTTGCCTTGCTTGAAGGTGAAAACTCTAAACAAATTTCTACAGCATTGGACTTTTTCTCCACAGATACAACAATTTCATCAGACTGCATTTTTAGGGTTTCATCCTCCCAAATTCTTCCTCTCATTATTAAGTTCTAAACTTCTGGGAGTAGTAGAGGCAGGAAGTTTGTCTTGCTCATCTTCCCCCACTTCTTTCTCCTCCCACATTCATATCATAGGAGAGAAAAGATGTCAAGAAAAGCCTAAGAAACAGAAGACCCCAAGTCCCACGCCCTTGGCAACTCATTTAACTTCACTGGGATAAAAAGTACGGATACTGGCTAACTGCTTACAAACTTGAGTAAGACAATTTTCAAGTGCTTTGCAAAATAATATTATGAAAATCAAAATTACCAGAAGAGCTGTCACCCCCATCTAAGCAGTAATCACAATATAAAATCTCCATCATATGTGGAGATTGTCCCACTTTTGCCACTGGAAAGATAACACTAAAAGGCATTCTCTTAAATATTTAGAAATGATTCCATGTGGTGCTTAGTAAAAAAGAGATAGAACATCACATCCTGAGTTCAGAGTACCAAGGAAAGACAGACACAAAGAATATTTTCAAAATATTACCTCCAACTGAACACCTACGGGCTATTTCCCAGTAAACCAGACCAACAGAATAGATGTCAGCTCGTTTGAAGGAGTCAAAGATATTCACATTCATTGTGTCGTCAAGTATTTCAGGAGCCATATACCTTCAAAAACATGCACATTTCAGATTCTGTGTATGACTGTATAGCAGCTCAGTAAAACACAGCCTTAATAAATCCTGACGTAAAATATAAATTAAGATAGCTTGTATCAATTTTAAAAGTAGATCTGAGGCACTAGAATGGAATAAAATTAAATAATACAGTTATTGATTCAAACAATTAAAAGACATTTTAAATAGAACTAGAGATCATTTCACTCAGTGTTAAAGCAGATGTTCCAGGAGCCCAGTACTCGGAAAGCACAAGTTGTAGGTAAATTCAATGAGCAAAGCACTCAGTAAGAGAGATGGAACTCAGTTTCCACTAGTAGTTTGTTGCCATGGGAAGCTCCTTGAGGGCAGAGTGTGTTTTATTCACTATGGTGGCCCAAGCCTCTTGCAGGGCTCGGCAGCATTCCACAGACACTGCCTCTGAATGAACGACTGTATTACACATTGGCTCCAAAAAAATTATAGCCTTTTTTGATCTGGACTAATTGAAATAAATCTACAGTCCATGGAACCTGACTGATCCTCGCTGTCCTAGGGAAATTCTGGAGATTTCCCAGAACTGAAGTGAGGATGTGACATCTTCCCAAGGTTTTTAAAAAGTGTTAGATCCTCTTAAGGAATCCAGCATCTGAAGCTTCCCTTAGGGTCCCGGATATGGGCCGGATGGGCAAGCTAAGGTTTTCTTTTATGGGGAAAAGAAGAAAAGACCCCTAGGGCTGCCCAGTCTGAATAAACTGCCTTGAAGTGTTCCTGGGGCTTCATTAAGGTCTCCTAGGGAGCCAAGTGAGGGACTCACAGACACTGTCCTAGAATCTCAAACACTTGGAGGCTAGCTCTGCCAGCTTAGAAATTCTCTACCCTCAAGGGCCTTTAATACCTTCAGGACAATATTTTGTCTGTTGCTGATTTCATGGTCAAGAACCCTGGAATTATGCAAAAGTAACATAGGCCTGAAACTCAAATAAAAGGAATTAGAAGTAGGCTGACCATAGTATGAAAAACACCAGAAATCCCATTACTGATAGGCCTGTCCTGACACATGGGTGGTATTCCCTATTTATATCATGCTTGTTCTTAACCTTCAGAGAGTCTGTTCCTTGGAAGTGGGAATTTCATCCAAACTCATCTTTATACATAGCAATTTGGGAGACTTAAGGATAAGTACAACTATAGATAATATATAAATTGTTACATAATAACTTTAAATATTAAGGGAATATAATAGCACGTGTCTTTATTATATAGAGACCCTAACTGATCTATTCTAATATATCATTTCTGTATCTGCTGTTTAGAATTTGCACATGTAGAACTAGCCCTGAGTTTCAATTCATTTATGAAATATAAAGGCTTTGGGGAACCTATACGCTGCTGACAGTTTTTTCTTATCTGTAGGGAAATGCATCTTCAGAACGTGGCACTGAAAGTAAGACATCACTATCTCTTCCACCATTCCTCTCCACTGGACTTGCACCTAAACGGCTGCTGGCCCTTGGCCCAAAATGCCCACTCTCCTTGCTTTATAACCATCGTGCCCACTGACTTCTCAGTGATCTGGAGAAGATATCTTGCTTTCTTGGGCCTAATAATTTCCCATTTGGTCCAAAACTGCTCCCCTTCCCCCATATCCCAGGCAGTCATGTTTATTGGGCAATCATAAGTCTTAGTTTGCTACCAAAGTAAGTCGTCTTTACCTCTTGGTTCCCACTTTAGGATTCTGAGGTATGTCGATAGTGTTCAGTATTGAATCGTGCTTCACAGCCAACCCCAAATCTGCTATGGCACAAGTTTCACATTTTTTAACTAAAATATTCTTCGATTTTATATCTCGATGAGCAATAGCAGGTTTGCCTATGAAACATAAGATCATATTCATTTCCTTCCTTACTGAAGATTGAGTCTTTGCAAGAGAAAGCATTTTGAAGACTTACGTCAAAATGAGCTAATTTGCTTTCTTCATAACTCTGTCACTATCTAAATTATCTTGTTTATTCATGTATGTTTAATCATATGCCTCCCCAACTAAACTGTAAGCTGAAGGAGGGCAATGACTCTGTCTTGTTCCTTACCGTGCCTCGAATGCTTAGAACACTAGGTGACATTTAGTTCCCACCAATAAATATTTTTAATAGGTATGGAAAAAAATTAGCATTGCTATGTCCATGCAAGAACATGGCAAATATTCTCTTATAAAACAAGTCTCAAAACTTCTACTACCCTAGACACGCAGTTCTGAAATATGCCCCAATGATCCCTGGGGGTACTTGAGACTTTTCCAACTACTTATCTGTCTGATGCCACTTTTTCTTCACATATTTCAACCAAAACAACACACAGGGACAGACTACATGAACAACAGGTATGAAAACACAGACGTTAAACCAGACACTGAAGAGGTTTGCAACAACGTAAAACAAAACCATTATTTTCACTAGATTGGTTTTTGTATTTAAAAAAAGATGCAATGTTTTAAAGCTATGTTATTTATATTAACACTTAATTGATTAATTATTATTTAATTAAACTAATAAATTATTTTTTAAATTTCTCAATTTTTAACTTCCAATATGGTAAATAGTAATAGATATAACCCACATACACAAAAACTTTTAGGGTCTTCAATAATTTTTAAGAATGCAAAGGGATCATGAGACCAAATTTGACAGCTATCACCCTGTCTAGATTAACGACTCTAGAGCCAATTCTCTGTTACCACAATAAATGGAAAAGGCAGTGGGTATTATTTGGCCTGCAAATAAATGATACACAAATATTTTTTTCAAAATCACATTACCCTTTCCAATTATTTTTTAATTATCAAAGGTAAACATTTAAATTATTTGTATTCTCTGAATATAGATCATTTGCCACCAAAACAAGATCTCCCAGTATATATGCTAAATTGCAAAGATAGAACCACTGGGAAATAAAATATTTAAAATACTATTATGTATAATATACAAAATGGTGAGTATATAGATGAGAGTTGGCTATATAATGCCAAAACCTTCAGCTTTATAAAGTATTTTTAGTGCTTCTTTACATTTCATAATTATTTATAATAAACCAAAATACAGCTAAACACTAAAATACAACTAAGTGTTTCTATCCTCACAGTCAAAGAGAAAAAAATATTAAAATGATATACATACCTTGTGTACCAACAATCTCCATATGAAGGTGAGCTAGACCACTAGCTATTGAAAGTGCCAGTTTGACCATTCCAGCCACGGTCACTATATTTCTATTCAAATAGTCATATAAGGAGCCCTGTTCATGATATTCAGACACAAGCCAAAGCTGAGTCCAAGTTCCATTATCTGACAGAGAAACATAAGTTTGCTGCTGTAAATATATATTGAGAAAGAAGCCAAAAGCTTTTAACACACGTCAGTGTTTAAAGTTAATCTGTATTGCTAACAAAGCAAAGTTAGTTAGTTAGTGAAAATGCTTATAGTCAAGTTAATAAAGGAAAAAGTCTCAGTGGATTTATAAGTATGTTGATATATTAGAACCTGTTATATACATATATCCACCATAGAAACAGGCAGTTGTGAGGCGGTGATTTTAACAACTGAATGACTCCTTTTTTTATTCCCTCTATATCAATACCTGCTGGCAACAGCAACCACGTTACAGGAGAAACTACTGAGAGATGCACCTAGGCTCAGCGTTGTGTTATATATTACTCCGAACTTTTAAGAAAGATTGTACCAATAAAGATCACAAATACAACAAATTTACACAAAGTATTATGACTATCATAAAAGCTCTGACATTCTAAATATGTTCCTGCTATTTGTCTTTCCAAATATGAAGTTGATTTTCCCCAAAAGCTTATGGTAAGAGCCAAACACAATTACTAGGAACCTGTGGCCTCAAGGCCACATGTGGCTCTTGAGATCCCCAAGTGCATCCCCTCAACTGAATCCAAACTTCACAGAACAAGTCTCTTTATTATAAGGATTTGTTCTGTAAAATTGGATTCAGTGAAAAGGCTGCAAGAATCCAGAAGGCCACATGTGGCTCCAAGGCTGCAGGTTCCCCTCCCCTGTTGGACATTTTCAAATAATTTAGCTCATTTAGCCAAAAGCTAATCCAGTTTATAAAAGACTTTTAGCAGAAGAGAAATTAGCCTAAAACTTCTCTAGGTATTAGACTCCCTAGAGTTAGCTCTAGCTTTTGGAATAAAATGTCTACAATGACCCTGGGAGGTCCTGACCAGTTCAGACACTCAGGGAAAGGGTCTATAGTGAGCATTTACTAAGAACCTCTCCTGCTAAGTGCTGTATGTATAAGAGCTCTTTGTTATCCAAATATTTAATTTCCAAATCCAGGTAGTGATAAAATTCCCTAGGAATGCAAAAGTCAACATGACATAATAAAGTTCATTAATGAACTGACGACATATAAAACTAACCCTCCTCACACCTCTCTCCCTGACTGACACCAGTGGCCGTCCTTGCCCTCTCACATTGATGTCTTTGTCAGACAGTAGACAAAGAAATAAGACTAAAAGTAAAACTGTAAATGTTGCAAAAGATAAAGGAATTCATGAAGATAAAAGTGACGTTAGAGACCATTTGGAATCATGCAAACAACCATTGATAAGTAAGGACATAGCGGCGGTAGACCAGTCGAACTGAAGAAGAGAAAACCAAAGACAATCTCTCTTGTGTATATTGCTTTATAATCCAATAAACATCGTGATTAAATTAGCCCTCATCAAGATGATCCATGTAGTCATTACTTCTTTGACAGCACTGCTGATTAATCTAACCAGTAGGTAGTTCAGCTCAAGATTAGGAGGGAAAAGAAAATGTTCTTAACAGCTGAATGAGAAATGTCCCATTTTCGATAGCTTGGATATGCTTCAAAGTATATGTAATTATGAATTTGGAAAGAACCTTTGTTTTAGCTCATCTTGCTTTTACTCAGTTTCTCGTTAGCAAATCAAAATGACAAAGCATCAATAAATATAATTATGGCCAAAATGTACAATATATGCTAAGCCTCTCTTTTCCATCTAATTAATAACAAATACTTTTATGATCAAGTTTCTACTTAGATCAAAATAACCACAGATTTTTAATTTTCACAGGCAGTGATGGATCTCCGACATCCACAGATAATCTGTTTTAACCTATTTTGAGATAGAGTTTACAACTTTGACTCCACCAAAGTTCTTCGTAAGTATTACTGACTAGAGTTAAAATTTAAAAATTGACTAGATCAAGTTTTCCTCACTTTTGTTCCCTGTTCCCCTTTCTTAGGGGCAATAAATAGCAGTTAAGTGACTAAACACTTTGTAAAAAAAAAAGGAGGAGAACACAGGCAATCCATAAATTTTACATCCAGCCTCTGATTATATAAGCATAGATAACAATATTTCATGAGTACTTATTTTAAATACCATAAAGTAGATGCTCTGTCTTGCTCCATGAAACTCAAAAAGTAACACTGTTTGGCATTGTTAATGTTAAACATCAAGATATAAATCGTGTTCAGAGTCTAACATTAATAGAAAACGTCACTAAAGTTGTCTTGCTTGTCACCATATTGATACAATCTAAAGAGATAATGTTCATAAAAAACTTGAGTCCTGAAGACAAAGCCTGTTATAAATATGAAAAATCCAGTCCCAGCAAAGGTGGACATTCAGCTAGCATTCACTGGTATGTCTGGGCCCGTTATGGAAATATCGAAATGTGTCTATCCTGGTTGGTAAACAACTGCTATTCAATACTCCCAATGACATTCCTTTGCCCTAGACACCCAAATGCCTCCAGATCTTTCTATGACCCAGAAGCAACTAGAGTTAAGACCTATCACGGCAGGGTTCTCCAGAACTGTGCTCCAGCTGGAACTTCTCTTCTGATTGGTTGGTTCCTGCGCCACACCAGTCAGCAAACATTTTAAACCCTGACCTGGCTACAGGGACATCATGCTTTCCTATCACTGATTTTCCCTGCTTTATGAGCATGGTTGTATACATTTATCTATGGAAAAGAGGAAAAAATTTTCTTTCCTCAATAAAGAAATTAGAATTTTATGTAGATTTTATTAAAACAAAGAGATGAATTTATTTATTCTCATCTGATAAGAAACAACATTTTTACTTGCCAAACTCAAGTAGGTTGAAAATACCTTTGTTGTCAGCGGCAATGAAACCAAGGATGTTCTCGTGTCGCAGCATGACTGTCTGGTAAATTTCTGCCTCGCGAAACCACGATCTTTCGTCTCTGGAGGAGAATATTTTCACAGCCACGTCTTCCCCACACCATCTGCCATGCCACACCTCACCAAATCTGCCTTTTCCTACTATTTCCTGCAGTATAATGGTCCTTGCAATTGTTCTTTGAACCAACAGAGGTAGACCTAACCAAAGAAGAGAAGGAATTGATTAAAAACAAATGTCAGAAAAGAATTGTCACGACGTTGGCTATTTTCACATAAGAAAGCAAACATTTAAGCACTTTAATAATTTTATTGATTGTGAAGAAATAAGCATCATGATACCAAACTTTAATATCAAAGCATGCTCAAAAAATACTGCAAATTATGAATACGAATTTCTCTTTTCATATTCACAAGTAAAAATTTTTTGAACAGAGCCTGCTGCTGCAGATACCTGATTTCCAAGAATTGCTGCAAATCTCCTTCATTTGCCCATCAAAGCCAGTCAAGTTACTAAAGACACAAGAGTAAAAGCAAAAAAAATTGCTAGCCTTTAAAATAAAATGTATGATTCCTGGTACAAGTGGGAAAGCAAAAGAATTCTTTGTGAATTATTTCAAAACCAAGTTAAAATTGGAAAGTGTGAAGAATCAAATTCAACGATCAAACGAGGTAATGATGTGATATTTTCTGTGGAAAAAAAATTTCAATGAAAATATATTCTGAGTATGTGCATAATATTTATATTCTTTGAACCAATAAGTCCACCCCTAGAATTCTGTCCTAAAGATTTAATGCAAAATGCAGAAAAGTTTATACATTAAATCAAAATGTTTAATACATTATTATTTTTATTTGTAGGAAAAAATAAGGAAAAGTGTTGGGTAATAGCAAAATTGTGAAACATAGTGCAGATATTAAGAGCACAAATAAGAAAGACCTGGGTTCAAATTTGAGCTGCACCACCTGGAATCCATGGGCAAGTTACTTAAACTCTCTGAGCTTTATCTTCCTCATCTAAAGAACTGGGCGTAATAAATATTACCCATCTCATAGGGATGATATGAGAATTAACAGGCATGGTAAGCGCCTAGCATAGGAACTGGCATATTACATGCTCAATAATGGTTAATATCATGTTAATCTCACGATGGATTACTTAGAGCCAATAATGATAGTGCTACTTATAAAGAGGTATTTCTTAATGGCATGGGGAAATACTCTTGCTATCATGTTAAGTGAAAACAGCATGGTAAATTTTATCCATATCAATAAGTGTACCTACCTATTCAAAATATACACAGAAAAAAAAACACTAAAAATGAAATATGCTAAATGCTACAATGGTTATTTCTATTTGGTGGAATTGGGGTGAGTTGTGATATTCTTCCTAATTTCCTACATTTTCTTAATTTCCACAATGAGTATTTATTACTCTTATAATCAGAGGAAAAATAATTAAAGAGGTTTCAACATAAATTTATTCCGGAAAGTCATGCTTAGTTACTGTTAGTATACTCCAATGGCTGGGAAACCTTCAGCTCAACAACCCTACAGCTCATGAAGGCTTTGGCCCCTGCTCCTAAAACATGCCAGTGTTTATTCGAATGTTCTCATGTTCGTGAGAACCACCCACTATAGCTAAATAAGCACAGACTATAAATTTGCTATTAAGAGTTTCAACAATTAATCACAAAGCCCCAGAGCCAGAAAGTCCTTTTCAAATCATCTGGTTCAACTCCATCCTTTAGAGATGGGAAAACTTTGAGGCCCCTTGGTAATCAAAGACTTGCCTGGGATTATCCTGCTAGTGAGAGGCAAATTTAGAACTAAAACACTGGTCTTCAGTCCCAACTCTTGCTCTCTCACCATTCAATGAATATGATTGCAGTTCTCCCCTGTGGGAAAGACTATTCTAGCAGAAAATTATAAGGACTGTTTTTGTAGGTTACAGTCAATTTTACTATTTGACCACAACTAAAAGTTATACTAACAATTATTAGGCCAAATCTCAATCTCAGTCTCTCCCCGTCTCCTGCTACCCCACGATCTTACACACACACACACACACACACACACACAAACATCACCAACTGGCACCACCAACAACACAACAACAAATGGATAGAGAACTAGATGAGCCAATGTTTTCAAAGTGCAAATGGATCAAGCACATAATCAAAGGCACAGATCAGGGATAAGGAAAGACAATAACATATAAGTTAGTCAATATAGCAATTAAATTGAAAGTAAAACTCAATGAAAGTTTCTCCAATGTCTTTCCAAACAACCACCAAAATGAATCTAATTCTTCTGTTACATGCCTAAGTGATTTCATTTCAAGATACATGGACTTTGCCTCTCCCTGTAGGTTCATTTTAATCTTTTTACCAGGAGTTGTAGAAGCTGATGCCTGTCTTATGAAAAGGTACATTTCAGTAATGTCACTATCGGTCAGAATCGTTATACCATGAGAGGAAAGCAGCAATCTACCTAGTCTCTTGGAAGACACCTGAGACACCATCCACTCTCAAGATAGTCCAATAAATACATCAGTCCATTTTCCTCTCTTGCAGGTATTATAAATCTGAAATTTTCCCCTGACCAGGTCAAGAATAAGCTTCACAGTTTTTGTTTCTCAACCTCTGACAAAGGTGCCTCACATTTAAGGTCATTGGCCCATTAAGAAAAGCAGAGGGAAGCAGAACTGCCCAATTCCCTCGCCAGCGGATGCTTGTGACTGAAGTCTTACTGCAGATAGACTCACTCTCTGATTATCAAAAGCAGAGAGAGAGTAGTTACTTTTAGCTAGTGGTCACTGACAAACACATGCAACTGGCTTTGGGGAAAAAAATGCATAAAACTCCTTCAAATTGGTCTTTAAAGAAATCATCTGTGCTTTGGTACATTTACTACTTTCTTTTTACGAGAGATCTTAGAATAATATGAGAAAGGAGAGAGTCCAGAAGTCAGTAAACCCAGACTTAGGTTTAAGATGCACAAAAACATGACAAAACTTAATGTTAAATTTTGATTTTATGTCCTGGCTCATGACTACTTTCTTAAACTAAATATCCAGTCTTCAGTTTTTAAATAGATATTACTTTTATTTGAAAGGAAAACTCTTGGTCATCTTAGACATATTTAAGGAGTAGCTCCAAAATACATTTTTCTGCCTAACATCTTCAGATGAACTAAAATGTTTTGGTGGGGGTTAAATAGATGGTTATTTAATTGCTTAAACCTCATCAAGAAGTCATATAAGGTTTCAAGAAATGGTACAAATCAGAGCTCTTTGTGCCTAGAATGTTGCCAGTGTGTGAGAAATTAGGACATAGTGGGCCTCAAAATGTAATATTCAAAGAAGGAAAGAGTAGTGAATCCTAACTAGTTTTATTTTTAAAGAAAGAATGCCAGTCTTCGAGCCAATAATTTAATTTGGATTCCAGTTTTATAAACTTTGCAGTTTGGAGATTTTCTTTCCAGCATTCCTCCTTTGAAAAACATGCCACTTAATTTATACAGTGATGGTGTAAACATTTAGACTTTGGTCAGTGAGAGGGCAAATGATCTGCCCCAGAAGCAGCAAAATATCTGGACCCTCTGGATGCCATAATTATGCTTCTCTTTTCTGATGAATCCAAAGCTGCTTCCTGTTAAATATGGATGCTCCTATAGACGGTATCACCCCTCTGTTGCTGCCTCCATTAACTATGCCTGCCAAGGGCCAGCAGCAGGGAGTGCTTCAGAATGTTGGGTTACAACCTTAATGATGCTCCCCAAATGGGAAGGGATGCAGAGGCTTCTGAAGTGGCTCATCTAGGCTTATCCTTGTTCATATTTCTGCAAACCAAGTGCTGGCAAGATTTCTGGAAATATATATAAAAGCAGGGAATCCCCTATACCATTTTAGGGAATTTGTTTTTAGGGTGTTCTTAGGTGACTTGGTTGTCACCTAACCCGCCCTCTCTCAAAAAAAAATAAAATAAAAAAAAACCCTTCAAATGCTTTGTGCTATAAGAAAGGCTCACTTGGGCCATAACATAGCCTGGCACATTGAATTGCTTCACCAGGGGTTCTGGAGTTCCACTGAAGAGGAAGAGAGTTATATAACCTCAAGAACCAAAAGCCAGCACAGGAAGGCTGTGCTGCTCCTTTTAATCTTCTCTTTCTATGCATTAAGAATATATTCTTGATTTAATTTCAAGTCAGCTTCCTGTTAACTTCACACAGACTTCCCAGGGGGCGCAAGGATTCTGAAGACCTTCATAACCATGAGCAAAAGTCCTCGAAGAACACTTATTTGTGTAATTAACATCTTTTCCCCAGAACTCAACACATTAAATTTAATAACCCTAAGTACTTTGCATCCATCAAACATTACCAGGAAAGCAACAGTGATTGTTACTAATCATAACGGGGGAAGGTAGGGAGGAGAGAAGAGAAACTGCTTTCTTGCTTCAGAAATAAGTTCTGAAGGAATGTGAAAACGAGAGTTTGATCACCGAATGCTACAAAAGGCAACTGAGAAGACTTAATTCTTTAGGCCACGACAGTTTTTTCTCTGCATCAAATCCTAAAAGAAGTTTCTATGCTGGAGCTTACCATGTACCCTATCAGGCACTCTAAACAATGGAATTCCTAATTTGGGGCCCTTTTTTGGTTAAAAACGTTTGTTTGTTTGTTTATGTGACAGGGTCTCACTCTGTTGCCCAGGTTAGATACAGTGGCTTCATCATAGTTTAAGCATCCTCCAACTCCTAGGCTTAAGTGATCTTCCTGCCTCAACCTTTTGAGTAGCCAGGACTACAGGTGTGCATCACCACTCTTGGCTAATTTTTAAATTATTTTTTTAGAGATGGGATCACACTAAGTTGCCCAGACTGGTCTGGAACTCCTGGCTCAAGTGATCCTCCCACCTCAGCCTCCCAAGATGCTGGGATTACAGGCATGAGCCACCATGCCCAGACTATTTACTTTTAAATAAGAGATTTCTTACTGAAAAAATGGATTATGGGCACATACCAGAGCCAGAACCAGAGGCAGTCACATCATAAATCAGGTCTTTAAGGGTTTTTCCAGCGTTTACCAGATTGCACTCAGAGAGTGGTTCCTCCACATTTGGTCTCTTTTTCTTCCTGTAGGTGCACCGTCGACCTTGGCATGCCCATACTGTCAGCATGACAGCTATGGACAGGAGGCAAACAGGCACAGTGATAACAACAGCCAGTTCCATGGGTCCAAGTTTTGGAGCATTTGGTGATGCTGCAGTTTAAAAAGAAAGAACATGATCATAAACCAACCCAATTTAAATATTAATATTTTAGAAATTAGAAATGCAATCACCAAAATTTCCCCTCTGGAATACACAGCTACGCAGTATGCACTTATGTGCATTGGTAAAGGCTATGGCGTACGCAAAGATGGGGAAAAGGAGTTGAGAGTCCATTGTTGCTAGGAATGGTTCCATCAGGTGACCATGGGAGACAGGATTAGGATTGTGGAAAAGCACTAGCACATAGGATCATTTTTCAAACCTCCAAAGCCTTTGACAGTTGTCTGTCTACTATTCCCTACCCTTTTATTCATCAATTCATTTTTAGAGCATATTCATTCATTCAGTTGTGACACAAATAATTGTCGGGCTCTTGCAATGGGTTGCCGTGATTCTAGGTGCTGGAGATACAATGGTGAGTACAGAGCCCAGAGCCCTGCTCTAGGGGCACGCATGTTCTCATATAAACGGATATTTAACACAAAGACAAGAGAGAATCAGTGCTATGAGGAAAAAATGGAGCAGGGAAGAGGGGTGAGGGTGGGATGCTGCTTTAGATACAACGGTCACAGAAGGCCGCTCTCAGGAGGTGTGGAGCAGACAAAAGGCATCAAGGGATCAGAAACTGAAGGTACCGCAGGGAAGCACGTATCTGGCACAGCAAAGGCAGCATAAGAGGCCTGAGGTGCGGGCTGCCATGTCATATTCAGGAAAAGTGCCTAGAGTGCAGTAAATGAGAGAAAGAAAGAAAATAAGGTCAGAGAGGTAAAAAGGTGAAAGATCATGCAGGGTCTTGCACGCCAAGAGGACTATGAATTTCATTCTTAGAAGACGTTGTTGCAGAGTTTCAGCAAGTGTAATTATGATCTAACTTTTATTCTGAGTAGCTGCTGTGTGAACAGTAACTAGGGAAGCAAGGATAAAAACAAGAAAATCAATTGGAAACCTAATGCAAGAAGTCAGGGGGGAGATGATGGTATTGGCTGAAACCTTACCTAAAATAGCACTTCCTTACCATTTCCCATTCACTCTCTGGCCCTTTGTCCCACTTGATTTTAATTCCTGGCTCTTATCACCATCTGACACAACACACACTCATTTATTTATTGTCTGATTCCCTCCAAAGAACATAAGCTTCATGGGAGGAAGAAGTCTGCCTGCTTTTTCCCAACCATATCCCCACTGTTTACAACGGTGCCTGACACTTAGTAGATCATCAGTAGCTCTTAAATAGCAGAATCTCTATGAGTTCTACTAGTTCTGCTCCTAATAAGTAAGGAATGAGACTTTTTGTTTAAAGAAATAAATGTGATCATTAAAACCAAGTAAAGATATGATTAAATTTGCAACTTTAATTTTAAAAATTGATATAGTCAATTTTGTTTTACTTTAACTTCATCTTGCATTTAAGAAGTCTTTTTCTAATTTAGAAAAAGAGAGATACCTGAAAAATCTATGATGATAGATTTTTCCTGTGTTTTTCAAATAAGGTATTTTGACACTGAAGCTGACACATTGTTCCTTTCCTTTTCAAGTTCACTAAAGACAGCCTCAGCATCGATTTTATCCTCATGTCTTACCATCGAGAATGTTGATTTTTGTTTTTAATAAACCTCAAAGTGTATTTGATAGAATAGGAATAGAATTGAGGAGACAGGTTCTCAAACATCAAGAAGTAGAAGAATCAGGTTCTGGAGAAAGAGAAGCCCAACTCCAGCTGTGGGCTGCCACCTTCTCACTCTTCACTCTGAGCAAACTAACCACTAGCTGACTCTGCATAGGCCAAAGAGAGGGTTAGAGACCACGCTTGGAAAGCAATAGCACGACACCTGGACGTTAGAGTCAAAACACATGACAATGATTGACGAGTCTTGTAAATTACGCCATTCCTAAGACTTCCTTCTTTGCGTTGACAATGCTAGAAAATTTAATAACCTAAATGTACTTGCATTTTACTTACAATATGTCAAAAATACATGAATACCATTTGAAAACAAATATTTAATTCCAAAGGAAAAAGAATCGAATTTTTCAAAAATGTGTGCATAAGGCCGGGCGCTGTGGCTCACGCCTGTAATCCTAGCACTCTGGGAGGCCGAGGCGGGTGGATTGCTCAAGGTCAGGAGTTCAAGACCAGCCTGAGCAAGAGTGAGACCCCGTCTCTACTATAAATAGAAAGAGATTAATTGGACAACTAAAAAT
>CAUYMX010042240.1:0-26053 GCA_963573855.1 Lepilemur septentrionalis | reverse complement strand
AAAAGACACTCTATAAAAAAGACACCTGCACTCGAATGTTTATAGCAGCACAATTCACAATTGCAAAGTTGTGGAAACAGCCAAAGTGCCCATCAATACACGAGTGGATTAATAAAATGTGGTATATGTATACCATGGAGTACTATTCAGCTATAAGAAGCAACGGTGATATAGCACCTCTTGTATTTTCCTGGATGGAGCTGAAACCCGTTCTACTAAGTGAAGTATTCCAAGAATGGATGGACAGGCACCACATGTACTCACCAGCCAATTGGTATTAGCTGATCAACACCTAAGTGGACACACAGGAACAACATTTATTGGGTGTCAGGCAGACGGGAGGGGGGAGGAGGGGATGGGTATATAATATATAATGAGTGCGATGTTCACCGTCTGGGGGATGGTCAGGCTTGAGGCTCTGACTGGAGGGAGAGGGGGGCAAGGGCAAATGTACGTAACCTTAACATTTGTACCCCCATAATATGCTGCAATAAAAAAAAAACAGGTAATAAGCATTGGCAAGGATATGGAGAATTTGGAACCCTCATATACTGCTAGTGGAATTGTAAAATAGTCCAGCTGTTTTGAAAAATTGCTTAGCAGTTTCTTAAAAATTTAACCATAGAGTTAGCATATGATCAAGTAATTCTACTTGATAGGTTAAATCCAAGAGAATTAAAAACATACATCCCCACAAACATTTGTACACAACTGGTGTATGGATACACTGGTGAATGGATACACAAAATAGGGTATATTCATGCAGTGGAATATTATTTGGCCATAAAAAGAAACAAAGTACTGATATGTGCTACAACATGGTTGAACTTAGAAAACAGGCTAAGTAAAAGAAGCCAGTCACAAAATACCATATGCTATATATACTATATAGTATATGCCATATACTATACTGCTTAAATGAAATATCCAGAACAGGCAAATCTATAGAGACAAAAAGTAGACTAGTGGTCACCTATGAGGTAAGAAATGGGGAGTACCTGTTACTAACTATAGAGTTTCTTTTGGTGTGATAAAAATGTTCTAAAATTGACTGTAGTGATGATTTCACAACTCTGAATATACTGGAAAATTAATGAATTGTATACTTTAGGAGAATTGTATGTTGTGTGAATTATATCTCAATAAAACTGTTATAAAATTTTTAAAAATAAAGAAAAAGAAGCTATCATAGAAGTAATAACAATTTCCTTTCATATATAACACATCTGCACTGATACATGAAATAAAGCCTAATAAAGAGCCAGGGTTGGCAGTTCGGTCATTTATTCATTTAGAAAATATTTAACAGACATCTATTATGACCAGGTATTGTTCTAGGCACCAGATATAGAACAAAGAACAACCAGATAAAAACCCCTGCATATGGGGGGTTAATGTGCCTCCAGTGCGAGGTAAGAGAAAATAAATATTAGTAAGAAAAACACATAGTGTGTGAGAAGATGATGAGTAGTTTAGAAAAATAAAGAGAGCAAGAAAGTCAGGAAGGTGAGGGAGTTGCAACTTTTAAGTAGAGCGGTCAGGTTCGGCCTCACTGTAAAGGTGACATTTGAATAAAACTCTAAAATAGGTGAGAAAGTGAGGTACGAAGTATGTGGATCTGAGAATAGGCAGTGGGAATAAAAGAAAAGCCCTGGGTGGGAATATGCCCAGCATGTCTGGAGCCACAGTGGACAAGGAGAAAATAAGTGATGAAGTCAGGCAAGACATGGGAAGCCAAATCCTATAGGGTCTGGGGGGTAAGGACGTTTGGTAGAGATGGTACTTTATTTTTAATATGATCACGTTGAATGCTGGATTGAGATTAGACTGAAAGGGAGGAAAGAACAGAATAAAGTCAGTAAGAAATTTCTTGTCATAACTGGAGTAAAAGCTGGTGGTAACTTCAAAGAGTGGAGCTGTTAAGATGCAGTCAGATTCTGATCTATGTACACATGGACATACGAAGTCTGACAGAACAAGAGGAGTCAAAGAGACACTAAACTTTCTGGACTGAGCAACCTAAAAGATGAACTTATTATATGTAATGTGCTTAGATTATAATAATAAAAAATACTGATAAAGCACTCAATTGTCATGCTGGATCCACTTTAACATGTCCTCTAATACCAAAAATCAGTGATATGTTCAAAGTGCAGGGCAGTATATAATTTACTACATTTTTAACTAAAAGTTTCTGCATATAATTTTATTTTGTAATTTTAATCAAACATTTAATACACACTCAAGACTATAGCATACGTGTTACTACACAAAATATTAAGCATGTGTTTTTCATTTGGGTGCTCTGGACAAGAGAGAGTGACAGCGGTACTAAGCAGAAGGCCCTTGGGGCTTCTGCTGATGCAGACTGGCATTCTCTCTTTTCCTTGCATAACCCAAAAAAAGTCAGCATTTACCGTGTCACTAGTCTCAACAGTAGAGTCTAACCCAAAGAGAGTGTAATCATAATCCCTATAAAAAGAGCTTCCATCCTTCCCCATTATCTGCCTTCTTTAAGTCTAGAAGGCTTTCTAGAGGCCGGCCTCACATGGGGCTTTGAAGGCAACATAATGTGATTGTGAGGAAGAGCATGAGACAATACAAAGATGAAGGTAAACTAATAATCAACAACAGGATGAAAAATTTCAGAGTTTTGTTAATGAAGACACTAATATCAGATATTCTAAGACAGCTACAAACTTAGTTAGCTGTATCATTATCAGCCATAATTGATATGGAGTTTTTTTAAAAGTATAGTTTTAAAATTTTCCCACATGTAATTGCAAAGACTAGAGAACTTTATAACTCCTCCGTGAAATATTTATTTAAACATAAAATATTATGTTGACCCATACAAAATACCATGAAAATATAATAAATATTTTGTATGTTAATGAACCAATTAAATCCTAGCACTCTGGGAGGCCGAGGTGGGAGAATCACTCAAGGTCAGGAGTTCGAAACCAGCCTAAGCAACAGAGAGAAAGAAACAGAAAGAAATAGAAAGAAATTCTATTCAAAAATAGAAAGAAATTAATTGGCCAACTAAAAACATATAGAAAAAATTAGCTGGGCATGGTGGCACACGCCTGTAGTCCCAGCTACTTGGGAGGCTGAGGCAGAAGGATTGCTTGAGCCCAGGAGTCTGAGGTTGCTGTGAGCTAGGCTGACGCCATGGCACTCTACCCAGGGCAACAGAGTGAGACTCTGTCTCAAAAATAAATTAATTAATTAATTAAAAAATCAGCACATTAGTTCCTATCTTAGACATATTTTTGATTGACAGTGTTGGCTATTTCTGAGACTGCGAGACTGTGAAATATATTCCTTATTGTTTTTCCCCAATTAATACTCCGTTTTGTGTTCTTAATTGAAAAAGACTCTCAGTAATATTAGTGTCCAACACCTATAACAGTACAACACCAACTATATTAGCTGCAGGGTATAATTTTTGCTGTGTTGAAGCCACTTAACTTCGTTCTTTTAAAAATCCATTTACTTCTAAAGTAAGGCCTGAGTGCCTGTATGTATTCTAACTCAAGAAAGCATAAAATACTACTCCTAAATTACTATATTTATTTATTAGAAATAAGAAAACACAGGAAGACTCAAGAAAATGTATACCTACAAATCCTCTCCTTTATTTGCTCCAAAATTCTTTAAATAACCAATTTCCTAGAGCCTTAAGGAGAATGTGGTCTTGCTTTCGTAATTCACACCTTGTCAGTAACCTTGCCTTGTACCTATATGGACAGATACTTTTTCAAGAGCTACAGGATGTAGGATAAGCCTGACCTTTCTGCTAAATTCTCCTGACAATATTATTGTGTGATCTTAGGACTAATTCCTTGTTTCCATGATAGGAATCTGGTATTGATTTGTACAATCTGCAATTTTGTTAAAAGAAATTCACATACATAGCACAACATAATTTATTGTGATTCAGAGTTATCTAATATTTACTAAATACCGGATACTATACTAGGCATTTTACCTCTCCTCTCCTTTTACAAATTTTATGTTTCTCTAAGAAATATTACAATGTCATCCATGGAAGCAGAGTCCACAGTACAAGTTCATGAAAAATTTTCTCAGATGAAAATAATTAATGTTTTCTTATGGATGATGTATGCATGGCTCAGTTGCCTAAGCAAAACCCAAGTGGTCAGATAGGCTATATTGTTAACATATTGTTAACTACGTCAAGTCAAATGCTTTCTACATCTAAATTTCCAATATTAAAAAGTAAATATGAGATATAGCACAATTCTTTTGTGACCTACACAGTATCTAGGACACTAATAAACACATCAGTATTTGTCAATGGTGAAGGGTACAACCATTGTATACAAGACAGCACTCCTAATGTACTAAAAAAATGAAAGACACAGAAAACACCAAAATCATTAAGGTGCTCTTCAGGTTGTTTATACGTCAGGTTGGAATAAACTCTATCCCATAAGCTGAACTGCCTCTTTTGGTTAACACCATCTTGACAAATTAATTCTGTTTTAAATTTTCTTTCTCTACAAAATTGGTAACACTTTGCTCATCAGGACCTTCGTTCTACAAATTGACACCAAACTACAAATATTTTTCTGTATGTTAATCATATTATACACACAAACATTATACATATTCATTTGTGTGTAAATATGGGCACATCTAAAGATATCAATGTAGACTGAAACTTCATTAATAAAATCTTACTAAGATTAGCTTAATAGTATAAGAGTTTTAAAATGTTTGCCAGATACAATAACAAAAATTTTTAACACAATATAAAAATTACAAATAGAAACCTAAGTGTAGTACTCAAAACATATTCTATAAATGTTTACTGTCTTACTGTACAGTTAAGACAGCAAGAAACTAAGGAATTCATACCTAATTTTCAAAACCAAAAACATTCCATGAAGAAAAAAAATTAACAGTTAAAGAAATTTGGACTCTATGAGAAAGGAATTCTTTATTCAGCCCTGTTTCATTTATATGTTAATGTAATTTGATGTGAGATGGTAGAAATGGAAAATATTTGCAAAAAAATGTGGTCAAAGAATGCAGAAATAAAAAAATTTTTACAGTATTGGCATTAATTCTAAAAATAATTCACCATATAGCAACAATAACCCTGTCAAATAGGAATATTTTCTAGGCTCAGCTGTTCACAAGTCTTAAGTGCACTGTTATCAGATTCTAAGGGATGCAGGCAATGAATAAGTTGTTTATGAATTCCAATTAGGAAGTACGTTAATATTGACATTGAGTCATTTTATATCACATGAAATTTTAAACTAGTTGATATTTTTCTCCAAAAAATGAAGGCAAACTTCAGATTGAATATTACAAAATTTTGGATTGGTGAAATCTAAAGTAATGAGGCTTTCCATTGCCTTTTAAGTGTTGATTTCATGTTTTTCAAAAAGAAAACCAGGATTACCACTTTCCAATCATGCCTGTATACACACACACCTCAATTATGGTGCATACAAATAAACACTGCCTTGAAGGACTTCAAGCATTCATGTAAATGTATTAATAGATATGTCTTCTGATTTCACTGTTCTGTAACTAGAACAGCTTAAAAAAATCATCGTCCAGAATCATAAGAGAAATGTTGAGGTCTTCCTAGAAAGTGACCATCATTGAATACAGAATCAAAAACAGGAATTTAGTTCACTCATTTATTAAACTCATTTTATTTTTCAAGTCCAATGGTAAATGCTATGTTTTAAATCTACTTTTTACAATGAAATGTCAGTAACATTTATTATTACTAGACTGAAAGATCTGAGTTACCAAGTTTGGACCACTGAGTGATTGGTTCAGCCTCTCTCAGTAAGACCACAGGAGATTCTCTTCATAAAATTTCTAAACAGTAGTTGCTATTATGAATGTCCAAGACACCTTAAAGGTTCACATACATCTTCAGTTTTTCAGAAAGTCTAGCTGGAATTTGATGGGGTTATATCAACTTGGAGTGGAAATACTAGTCCCCTCATAAATATCATAAGTCTTAATTCATATTTATATGCATCTTTACTTGCTACTCAATGGGGAAATGAGAACTTTTCCTTTCATTAGTTCAAATACAATCTTTCAAAAATGAGGTTTACGGGTGAAAGTGAAGAGATAACTGGTAATGAAAAAGGCTGGACACTCCTGCTCAAAGATCATTAAAAACAGAGAGGAAGAAAATTCATGAAGTTTTATAAAAAGTTTAATAAAAACTAAAAACAAAATTGGAAGAAGACACTAGATACCATGGCCTAGACACAAGCTGGGCATTACAGTAGTTCAGAGCTTCATCAAAGAGGGCTTCCCCATGTCCAAAGTTACTACAAACTTAAGTTACTACAACTTAAACTCCAGCAGGATGAATCCTAATTCTTTGAAATGTTTCCTTGTAGAAGATATGTCTGATTTCAAAGTCTTTTAAAAGTGGCATAACTCTGGAGAGTTAATGAGACCTCTTAATTCAATAATCTCTGACCTAATCTCCTCTAACTGCCTCTTAATGGGCTTCCCTTCATTTATTCTTACTTTTCCTCAACCTACTCTTCACAGAGCAAGGAAAACTGTAAAAACAAATAAAAACAGAAATCTAGTCCCACACTACTCTGCTCTAACAGCTTCCATACACTCTTAGGAAAAAACTCCAACGCTTACATTTTCTATAAAGTTCAGAGTAATGAGCCCTGCTCAGTCCCCACTCACTCTAGCTACACTGGCTTTTTTTCAGTTCCCCCAAAGCTCCTTCCCACCATACGGCCTTTGCACCTGTGTTCTCTTCCCTAGAATGTTTTTCCTTCCTTGTCTGATTGGAACCTCCAATTAATCCTTCAGTTCTCAGCTTAAAAGTGATTTATTCAGGGTTCTTTATCATTCTTCCACTCCCTGAATACCTCTGGCTTTCTTTCATTTGCACGATTCTTTCATCATACTTATATCATAATTGCAATTAAGTCATCATTTGTTTAATGTCTTTTTCCAGTGCTGTGGTGTGAGCCTCATGAACGCTGTCTGTCTCATGTGCTGCTGTTTCCCCAGTACCAAGCAGAGAGCAGGAAATCATGCATCAAGGGAATATAATTTTGCAATGGGCTCTTGCACAAGGTAATGAAAATTTATCTTACACAAAAACATGACTCTATCAACAATGTGCACTCTAACATTAACAAGTCTTTGTGAAATGTAACAAATGAGGTAGCTGTTGAAGCAAGATTTTTCACTGTCTTTTTATTCCCAAATACTCTAAATCTTCAACTAGACTTTTAAGCTGGGACATGTAGTTATGTTCCTTGAAAATATTCATGGAATTCACTGTGGTAGCTAAGTTTCCTGATGGAAACACACTGAGGATCTCAACCAAAGCCAATCAGCCTTCAGATGAATGAGTCGTTAGGAGAAATTGTGACTGAAAGGCCACCCAAGAAGAAGCATAAGAAATTCAACTAGTGTTCTGAATATAGTTTAACCAATTCACTCTGGTTCAAATAAAACAAATGCTTGATGAATGGGATAAGGCACGCAAAAATAAATAAATAAATACGACTTCAGAAGACAGCTGTGAAATGAGGATTTCCCAAGATGATTATGACTTTGAAAAGTGTTACTATCAAGAATTTCCTGATTAAGGTGGGTATTTCAAAAACCCAAGCTAAAATTCACCTGAAATAGTGACACGGCCTTTTGAAATCTGGCATAGAGGTTTATAAGTCTATAACATACTGATTTTGTTATCTGAGATCACTGTCAATTCTTAGGTAAATTTAATACGGGACATTCAGATTTCTGTGGCTCAAAAAGCCCCATAATTTAAATATTTAATGTAAGAATCCTTTTTTTTAAAAGACAGAGTATTTTGCAGAATCTTCACATTGATAAAGAACAAAGAGAGAGAAAGAGAAAATATGAACCAAAATAAATAATTTAAACTTATATTAAGACCAAGAAACTCAAGGAGAATAAGAAGCAAATTAATTATTTTCTATCCTCTCTCTCACCTGTCAACCTAAGACTTTTAAGAAGTAAAACTGAAAAGGTGGTAATTCAGTGTCATCTCACCTGTGTTCTTCTACACTATCCCTTTGGTGGTGGGGGAATATGTGCACGTGTGTACAGTCAAAGAGGATGAAACTAACCTTATGTGTGCCTGCTAGGTCATGTGTCTCCAGACGCTACACAAATATCATCAGATTCAGTCCTCACAACTAACCCAGTCATAGACATAACTCACAGAGGTGAAACCACTGGCCAGAGATCACCCAGCTAGCATGCGGCAGAGTCAGGCTTTGATTCCAGGGCTACCTACTGTCCTTTCCACCACATCACACTGCCTTAGTTTTCCTGGCTCTGTCAAATATATTAATTGTTCATTTAGCATAATGTTTCTGGTTATTTTCTTTCCATTATTCCATCCAAATGAGTTTTCTTTCTCATTCACTCTGAGGGATTTTATTAGCCTTCACACCTTGTTCCATAGCTTATAAACTAAGTGAAAGCACAGTCCTCTTCACACAGAACAGCTCTCTATCACGTTCTACGTGAAACTTTTTTAACAAAACGTGGTGTTTATCTCAAACCTACCAAGCTGGGGAGGAACAGCTAGCTTTGCCCTCAGTAATTCCAAGAGCCCAAAATTCTCACACCCAGAAAATTCTTGATAATTCTCTCATTTATACAATACAAAATAAAAGCTGATTTTTAATTTTACGTGGTCAACTCAGTTAATTCATTGCTTAAGATAAAAATAATCACCTATTTTTCTAATTTAAACGATTGCTTTGATATATTAGTGTACCAGCAATATTTCCTAAATTTTCTTATCACAGTACCCCTAATAGCGGGGTGGGGGGAATGAACACATGCCACAGCAGCCAAAATGTGAGAGATTTCATACAGTTCTCGTACTTTATCTCAGAGATTCAGACAAATTTTGGATTTCATTCTACTTAATAGTTTTGCTTTTAATTTTTCCCCTCTTCAGACTCTAAACATTAGCAATTCAGAAAATACCTCCTATTTATTTTGTACTATCTCAGCACTCCCCAGGGTACTCCTGGTGATATGAGACTATTCTTCGAAAAGAACGGTAATGTGGTCTTTAACACAGAACCATATAATGGTAAACTGTGGATAATAAAGCTTTAAATTGATATGATACATTTCAATAACTCATAAATTTTTTTAAAAGTTATTACAGTGTTCCAATTTTATAAAAGTGAAAAATCAGCAGAGGGAAGTATTAAATATGGACTTTATATAAAAATTAATATACTTTTAATTTTTGGAATTCTGAAACTGTTCTAATTTTGTCAAATTTATATATGTGATATTAACTGTTCAGTCTTTCTGCTCTATTCCAATTTCAGATAACAAGTACTTAAAGAAACATTCCACTTTTTTGTCATTAGAAATTGCAAAATGTGGGAACCATTGTATGAGGTGAAAATTACCTTGTTTCTCTATGACTGAGTATGAGGCCAAAAATCCTCGTCCAGAGACATGGATTCCACTCATGAACAGCACGGTCATTTCATTGTTTTTGGATTCAATCGAATGGTTCATTTGCAACCCCAGACCACAGTATTTGCCTAGGAATGAAAGAAAAGCAGATATTTGGTGTGACTCTCATAAAGTCAGTAATATTTGCAATGTAGATAACAGAATCAGAATAATATACCAAACTGGGTATTAAATTAGATTATATAATAATGATTAGAAATTTTAATGATTAAAAATCATATTATTCTGGGGAAAAAAATGCCAAGTAATAACTGTTCAAATGATTCAAAAGATAAAACAGTGGAGGCATCACAGACATTATGAAGATAATTTCCTGTGAAACACATGTATACTCTTTAAAATTAAATAAAAGATTTACTTAAAACATTTCATGTAGGCAAGTGGTTCACAAATGAATCAATGGTTAATCAGTTATATTCTTAACATGAGTCCTTCAGGCCCCCCTAGATTCCTGGCCTCAAGACACTTCTCAAGCCTTTTTGAGACCTACTCAATTTTTCTTCTGAGGATTGTTGGACTTTTGGTTAAGATCTCTTTAGGTGATCATGTCCAGTCACATGGCCTTAAAGATATGTGATCTGACAACTCAGGAACTTAAACTTCCAGCCACAGCCTTTTCTTTGAACTTCAGATTTATACATTTAACTGCCTGCCTAACTTCTATTTTTTTAATGCTTTTCAGATATGTGAAAAATAACATATCCTCAGTACAGAACAATTTAACCCTGAGTTCACACTGGCAGTTGCCAGTTAAAGCAAAGCAACAAAGTGAAACAAAAAACCTCCAAATTCTGAAATTTCCAACAATGTCTATAAGATTTCATACATAAAACTTTTCTTTCAAGATATAATTCTCCAAAGCATTATAATTTCTTAATTATTAAATAAGTAACCTTATGCATAAGTGACAGTTTTTGTCAAAAAGTTTAGGGGGAACAGGGAAACTAGCTTGCTCTGAGAATAATCTCAGGCCTACACATCAATGGAATAACAAAGATACAAATCATTTTCTAATCTACATATCATTATGTTCCAGACATTTTTTTTCCTCAGCTTCCAAGTTCAATTTTTCTGTCTTGCATTCAGACTGACCTGATGTAACTTGAGAAAGAAAAGTCCCTGAAGTAAATTTTCTTCCCTTAGAAAACATGCTGTATGTCTTGTGGGTCATCAGCATCGGGGCCTGGATGCTGGAGAGGGTTTGGGTTCAGAGGAAACTTGAACAGCAGTGAGTTAAGGAAATCTCAGAAAAGTGCTAGGAACCCATGAAAACAGCAAAGGAGATGGGGTTCAGGGTCTCAGGAAAATGTGACAGGGGCTGGAACCATTAATGTCTTAAAATAATTCCATCTCGGGGATTTATGCAACTATTTACTGTGGAAATTTAAATTTTCCATTTTCCCATATTTTAGATAATGATACAATAGATTTGTTCATATGTGCAGTTTTTTCCATATTTAAAATGATTATTAAGGTCAGATTCTCTGAAATGAAGTTAGAGTCATGTTGTTTTCCAAAAGAGTTATGTTAATTTATACTACTCCCCTCAATACAGGTGAGTTTTTATTTCAAGGCAGCCTTATTACCATTTTTCTCTGTTTATAAATGCTAAAAATCTATAAATATTATAAAAATTTAGAAGAACATAAAGAGAAAAAAGTATTCATCCTTATATAATCCTATCACATGGTGATAACCACTAACAACACTTTGGAGGGTATCTCTCTATGCCTCAGCTTTCTACATCTGATAAATGGAAATAATAGTATTAGTATTTATCTTATGAGTTTATAATTATCATTGAACATAAATGCATATATGTGTGTACACACACACACAAGCATAGTACTGCTCATGTGTCTGTTCATTCATCCATTCACACGTATTCTCTCTCCAACTTTAACATCTATTATTGCTAAACTCCTTTTCAGAAAGGCTGTACCTATTTATTTCCCCTCCCCAAGTAGTATTAAAGATAAAAGAAACAGACACTTTGTTATTTTCTTGATTCACAAAGCCGAACTTTTCCAATGTATTTACTTTTAAAATTTCCTCTAGTATGTGATCTCTTTATACTTCTAGAGTATTTTCTTATTAGGACTCTCTATCATTTTATTTTTAACTACTTATATGACAAAAAGAAGACATTACATATACAGCAAAAGGAAGATTTTTCTGCATAGGCCTGACCTAATCCACCTAATCCAGTAGGCCCTTTAAAAGCAGTGCTTTTTCAATTAGTTGTAGAATTGGAAATTACAGAGACACATGCCAGCTGGCCTAGAAGAAAGCAAACATCTGTGTTGTGCATTGCCTATCAGGGTCATCACAAGCAACCTCTAGGAACTGATAGTAGTCCCTGGCCAATAGTTACCAAGAAAATGGGGACCTCAGTTTTACAACTGCAAGGAAGTGAATTCTGCCAATAATCAGTGAACTTGGAAGAGAACCCTAAGCCCCAGATGAGAAACATATCCCCAGCTGACACCTTGATTTCAGCCTAACAAGACCCTGAGCAGAGAATTCAGCCATGCATACCATGCTCAGACTTCAGAGCCACAGAAACTAATAAATTGTGTTGTTTTAAGCTGCTCGGTTTGTGGCAATTTGTTATGCACCAAAAGAAAACTAATACAACCAGAACTTTACTTTAGTGTATAGTAAGAATATCCTGCTTTTAGAGGATCAAATCTGATGGAAGTGTAGAGCAGCAGTTAGAATCTGTACAGCTCAGGACCTGAATCAGCCCACAGACGTATTTCACTTGGCCTCTTGGCCTGTATAGTTTTGGGCCACACACTCTTTGAAAAATGCTTAAATTAGGTGCCAAGATTTTAAAAATCTGGAAATTCCATATATATTCTGAATTTCCGGTTTCTCTTGAAAAATCACAAGGAATAAAAGGAAGGAAACCTAGGCCAGTTTTCCAAATGGTTTTCCTAAGCAGTGCTGTTCCCTTTGAAAGTCATACTCCACTTTGCCACAGCCCCACCACTCCACAATGTCCCCACTCCTAAAGCTCAGTTATCATTTACCTCCCTGGCAATGTTGTTATTTTTCTCATGCCTGGTCCATTTCACTCAATTACTTTACCTGTCTAGCCTCCGTTGGCAGTGCATTTGTAACCACCACCAACAGGGGCTAGACTCAAGAGTTTGCAGACCTTAACATCATGTCTCTTCCAATCTCCGTATCAACCACACTTTTGGTAGATGAGAGCAGCAACAAATTAAACTCTGGAAAATGTTAAATGGAAATATTCTGTATTCAAAAGATAGGAGAGATGATGCATTTGACTCCGATAGAGCAGAAGTAGAGTTAATATTGTTATGAAACTTAAAAAACCAGATGTTCTCAACTAAAGGAAGTTTGAGAGCTGTGCCATAGAATAGTGCTCCCCTAAAGAACCTGCAACTTAGAACAATGAGGTGGAGGGTAGGGAGTTACTTGCTAGAGTGAAAGCACATCAACTCTGCCCACCTCCAAAAGAGGGAAATAAACCTTGTTTAAAGAGCTTCGCTATTAATTTACAAACTGCTATAGGAACAGTTTTTTAGCATATAGTACAAGAGAGCACCTCCAGTCCCAAAAATAAAATTCGGAATTCTCAAAGGAATCCATTTATTGAATATATATTCAATAATGAGTTTGTGGTAATTTGTTATGAACCAAAAGAAAACTAATACAACCAGAAATTTACTGAGCCCCTGAATATCCAGGCACTAAGCCAGGCAGGAACTGGGGATTCAGTGCTGAGATGAGACAGGCACAGAGCGACCCTGAGAAAGCTTCATGTAGTGGGACAGGACAAATGCAGCTGAAGCCTCCGAAGTACAGAAGAAGCCATTAAAGTGCCTGGAAAATGTTTTGAGTAGATGTTGTCATTAATGTCACTAATGTCCATCAGTACAGTTTCTTTAAAAAGTCAGGCCTCAATGATCACTGCCTTGTATCTGATAGGCCAGAACAAGGTAGAGTTGTGCAAATTAACCCCCTGTCTTGGAGTGATTTAGTCTTTTTGAATGACTAAAATGTCTGCCTCTAATGATTTCTCTTACACTGTGACTTACAATAAGCTGTTGTTTTGGGCTGGATTTAGCCTATGTTTTAGCTGTTTCAACAAAGACTGATCTGTAGAGGACAATGATAGGGAAGGTATAGATCAATTAGACAAATGGGTATATATTTAAAATGAGACATAACAGATATTTACTGGGTTTAAAGGGGATTTAGCAATATCACTAAGAATGGATTTGTCTTTCCTTCTAAATGATAGTAGTAGTGATTGCTCTAAAAGTATGTTTTCCTACAACATCATAAACTCATTATATATTTTTATTTTAGGGAATGTGGTTACTGTAGCGCTCTTTTTCATTTCTTTTTTCTTTTTTTTTTTTTTTTTGGAGACATGATCTTGCTCTGTCGTCCAGGCTAGAGTGCAGTGGTGTCATCATAGCTCACTGCAACCTCAAATTCCTGGGCTCAAGCGATCCTCCTGCCTCAGCTTCCCAAGTAGCTGAGACTCTAGGTACACACCGCTATGCCCAGCTAATTTTTCCTGTTTTTCATAGAGACAGGGTCTCACTGCTGCTCAGGCTGGTCTCGAACTCCTAAGCTCAAGCAATCCTCCCATCTCGGCCTCACACAGTGCCAGGATTATAACATTGTGGCAATGTCTACTTTAGCTTTAGCTGAAAACATGCAACCCAATAGTCCAGGAATTCCTCTTCTAGATATAGAAATGTGTACTTAGGTTCACTAAAAGACAAGTAATAGAATGTTCATAGCAGACAGTTAATGATAGCCAGAAACTGGTTTTTTGGTGGATAGACCTTAATTTACTTAACCATTTCCTTACTGTAGGAAACTTAGATTGTTTCCAAGTTTTCTATATAGTTAATAATGTTACAATAAACATCTTCATAACACTTCTGTTTTTTGAAGTATTTCCTTAGGAGTGATTCTTAATATAAATTTCAAGACTCCTACCCAAGTAAGTTACTCAATATTTTAAGAAGTACCAGTTTCACCAAACCACATCAACATAACATGCTGACATTTTTATATTTTTTTTACTAATCCAAAACTCACGGAGAGAAGGTACTTAGTTTTAAAATTTTACATTTCTTTGATTATAAGCATAGTTGCCTTCTCCAAAATTCTCTTTCAGAAATACAGCTTGGACAAAAGAGAATATAGATTTTTATCACTATCCTTGAGTGACCAAACGGTACTGACAGAAAAATCTGTAGTAGATATTGCCACAATGTTTTTGTGGTTCTACCAGCTCATATCCACCCATTCATGAAGTAATATATTCATGAAGTAATAATACCAATCTTCCCCATAAAAATTTTCAAAGCTTTTCTTCTCCCTTGTAGAGCTTCTACTCTGAGGGCTTTAAAAGTTATCATCTAGAAAACCAGCAAACTTTCAAACACTAGAGAGCTTCATATTCTGTTTCTATCTTAATAAAACCTCTTGCAGGAAGGATCAAGATAGCCAACTAAACAGGTAGTACGTGCCTTCTCCACAGACAGGAACCAGAATACTAAGCAGATTCTCACATTTTGAACAGATCATCTAGGAGAAAATGCCAGAATTTACCAGGGAAGCAATGGGAAGCACCAAGAGTGGATAAGGAGAGGGTTCAGGGAAATTTGCCTGGCCAGAGGCCTGCTAACAGCTGGGAGAAGCTCCTAGATGTAGTGAAACAGTAAGACAGAAGCCCCCAGAGCTCCAATATCCAAGAGGAGCTTTTATAATCTTGGCTACAAGAAGACCCCCTGATCCACACGGGTCTCTGGCCTAATACAGGGAGCTGCTTGGAGACTGTACAGAGATGATGTTCCAGAAAGGGAACTCAAGTGGAATCTCACAGGAATCTGAGCTGACAGCAGCTTGAGTCGGGTGCCATTCTGAAAGCCTAGATTCCAGTGAACTGCATGTATACCTGCAGCCACTGTGTGGCTCTGAGGAGGGATAAAAGAGCCCAGGTGCTCCCATATACCCCTGGGAAGGTCTCCACTGCCCTGCTGTGGGCTGCCATTGGGACTGAGATGTGGGCCACATTTTCCAGTTCCTTGCCCATGCTGATTGCCTGGGTGGGACCTCAACCGTTCTGGCTACAGGTCTAAGGTGCCATTTTGAGAGTCTGACACTGAGCTGTGCACTGACCTTGGGCTGGATCTGGCTGCAGCCCCTACCTAAATGAGGAGAGGCAGAGAAACCAGGCTTTCCAGCAGGCATCTGGGATGGTGCTCACCATCCCATTGTAGGAACAAGCCTCAAGCAAGCTGCACTTCCCACAGTTTCCTACTAGCACAGCCTGCCTGAGAAGGGACCTGTGCTCTCTGTTCATAGGCCCATGGCACAATTTGGGAATATGAAGCTGAGCAACAACCTGCCGCTGGGCTGAATTCAAGCTGATGCAGCTCTGCCCAGCTGAGGGACAGGGGAGGCCAAGCTCTCCTACACACGCCAAGGACAACTACCACTACCCTGCTACAGGCTGCTGTGGGACTGCATTGTGAGTGGATGGCACTCCCCCTCACATATTGCATACACTGTTTGCCTGAAGGATTCCCTCTCTCTCTGCCATAGGCCAAGGTGTTAGTTTGGGGTCTAAAGCTGGGCAGCGCCCTCACCTCAACCTCAGGCTGAGTTCAGGCGGCTGCAGCTGCCATTCCACCCAGCTGAGGAAGGCATAGGGGAGCCCAAGCTCTCTTAACTATTCCTAGGGCAATTCCCACAGCCCTGCCACAAGCCGCAGTGAGAATGAGACGTGAGCAGTTGGCACTCCACCCAGCATCTTGTCCAGCCCACGTCTGCCAGCCCAATCTTGGTCCAGTCCCCACAGAACTCAAGCATGCCATCCAGGAGCCTGGAAACTGGGGATTATCTATCCTTGTCCAGCAATGCTGGCACCTGAACATTCTCCCAAGCCACTAAAGTCCAACCTAAACAAACTACCAACAACACCCCAGTGGGTATCTACCTGCAGGAGCCAAAAGGCAGTATATCTCTCCTTCTCTACACTGAGCAGTAGAGTTCCCAGCACAGGAGAAGTAAACTGCAAAGATATCTGTTTTGAGCTGAGGGAAGAGATTCCAGATGAGGAGGAAGCAGTAAAACAAATCTAGCAATATGAAAAAACAGGCTCTTTCAACAACCCCCGAAGGATCACACTAGCTCTCTAGCAATGGACTCCAACCAAAAGGAAATTCTGAAATTCCAGATGTAGAATTCAAAATATGGATGACAAGCAAACTCAATGGGATTGATGAGAAAGTTGAAAACCAACACAAAGAAACCAAAAAAATAATTCAGGGTATGAATAAAAAATTCATTAAACAGATTTTTAAAAAAAAAAAATTTCTGGAAATGAGTCATTTAGGGAACATCAAAATATAGTTAAGAGTCTTAACAACAAACTGAACCAATCAGAAGAAAGAATTTCAGAGCTTGAAGACAAGGCTTTCAAATTAACCCAGTCAGCTAAAAATAAAGAAAAAAGAAGGAAAATGAACAAATGTCCCAGAAATATGGGATGATATAAAACATGCAAACATAAAAATCATAGATAGCCCCAAGGGAGAAGAAGAGAAAGCAAAGAGCATGGGAAATCTAGTTGAGGGAAAAATGGAGGAAAACATCCTTGGTCTTGCTAGAGATTTCGACAACCAGATACAAGAACATCAACAAACTTCTGGAAGATTCATTGCAAACAGGAAATCTCCAAGGCACATAAGTCATCATTCTGGCCAAAGTCAAAGTGAAGTAGAAAATCCTACAAACCACAAGACAAAAGCATCAAGTAACTTAAAAGGAAAACCTATCAGAGTAACATCAAATTTCTCAATAGAAACCTTACAAGCCAGAACGAATTGGGATCCCATCTTTAGTCTTCCCAAACATAATAACTGTCAGGCAACAATTCAGGATCCCACAAACTAAGTGTTATAAATGAAGGAGAAATAAAATCTTTCCCTGACAAGTAAACAGAAAAGGAATTTGTCAACATCAGATCTGCCCTACAAGAAATGCCCAAAAGTGCTCTAAATACCAAAAAGAGCAGTCAGTATTCACCAGTGTAAAAGCAATTGAAAGTAAAATTTCAGAGCTCTTATAAAATAGTAACACAATAGAGAATGCAAAGCAACTAGGTAACAATCAACATGATGATTGGAATACGGTCTGATCTCACTTATCAATATTAACATTGAATGTAAACAGTCTAAAGGCCCCAAGTAAAAGATACAGACTGACATAATAAATTAAAAAAACACAACCCAAAAATCTGTTGTCTCCAAGAAACCCATTTAAAGAGTCACACAGACTCAAGTAAAGGACTGGAAAACAATATTCCATGCAAATGGAAACTAAAAGTGAGCAGGAGTAGCTACTCTAATATCAGATTTTAAATCAACAAGAGTAAAAAAACTACAAACATGGTCATTACATAATAATAAAGAGAATGATTCAACAAAAGATATACAATCCTAAATATATATGTACCTAATACCAGAGCTCCTAGATTCACAAAACAAATACTTCCAGACCTAAGAAATAAAATAAACAGCAACTTAGTAACAGTGGGGGAATTCAACACTCCACCAACAGAACTAGACAGATCATTTAAAATCAACAAGGAAAATCAACAAGGACACACTAGACTTAAACAGGACTCTAGAATAAATGGATCTAACAGACAATTACAGAACATTCTACTGAAAAACTACAGCATATACATTCTTCTCATCAGCAAAAAGGAGCACTTTCCAAGATATGTCAGGCCAGAACACAAGTCTCAGCAAATTAAAAGAACTTGAAATCATACCATGTATCTTCTCAGACCACACTGGAATATAACTAAAAATCAAGATCAGGAGGAACTCTCAAAACTATACAAAAACAAGGAAATTAAATGTCCTGCTGCTACTGAATGATTTTGGGTCAACAATAAAATCAAGATGAAAATAAAAATTTATTGAACTGATTGACAATGGTGACCCAAGCTACCAAAATCTCTGGGATACAGCAAAAGCAGTGCTAAGAGGGAAGTTCATAGCACTAAATGCCTACATCAAAAAGACAGAAAGATCACAAATTAACCTAATATCACACCTCAGGTAATTAGAAGAATGAGAACAAACCAAGCCTAAAGCTACCAGAAGGCAAGAAATAACAAATATCAGAGCAGAACTAAATGAAATTGAAGCAACAAAAAATTACAAAGGATCAATTAAAGGAAAAGTTAGTTCTTTGAAAAGATAAATGAATCAACAGACCACTGGCTAGAGTAACCAAAAGGGGAGGGAGGATTCAAATAAGCTCAGTCAGAAACAAAAAAGGACACATTACAACTGATAGCACAGAAATATGAAGGATCACCTGAGACTACCACGAACACCTCTGTGCACACAAACTAGAAAATCTGAAGGAAATGGATAAATTTTTGGAAACACGCAACCTTCCAAGCTTGATTCAGTAAGAAACAGAAATACTGAACAGACCAATAACAAGTAGCAAGATTGAATCAGTAATAAATATTTTCCCAATGAAATAAAAGCCCAGGACCAGATGAACTCACAGCTGAATTCTACCAGTCCGACAAAGAACTGGTACCTATTCTACTGAAACTTTTCCATAACATGGAGATGGAGGGAATCTTCCCTAACTCATTCTATGAAGCCAGTATCACCCTGATGTCACAGCCAGGAAAGCACACAACAAAAAAAGAAAATTACAGACTAATATCCCTCATGAACATACATGCAAAAATCCTCAACAAAACACTAGCAAACAGAATCCAAGAGCACATCAAACAAATAATTCACTGCAAACACATAAATTTCATCCCAGGGATGCAAGAATGGTTCAATATACACAAATCAATAAATGTGATTTACCAAATAAGCAGAATTAAAAACAAAGTCCATGTGATCATCTCAACAGATGCAGAAAAAATGTTCAATAAAATCCAGCACCCCTTCAGAATAAAAACTCTCAACAAACAAGATACAGAAGGAACAAACCTCAAAACAATAAAAGCCATATGTAACACACCCAGAGCCAACATCATACTGAATGGGGAAAAGTTCACAGCGTTCCCCCTAAGAACCAGACTAAGACAAGGATGCCCACTGTCACCACTACTATTCAACATAGTACGAGAAGTCCTAGCCAGAGCAATCAGGTAAGAGAAAGAAAGAAAGGGCATCCAAATCAGGAAAGGAGGTAAAACTACCCCTGCTTACCAATGATATGATCTTATATCTGGAAAACCCTAAAGACTCTTCCAAAAGACTCTTAGAATTGATAAATAAATTCAGTAAAGTCTCTGGTTACAAAATTCATGTGCACAAGTCAGTAGCATTTCTGCACACTAATAACAGCCAAGCTGATAATCAAATCACAAACTCAATACCATTTACAATAGCTGCAAGTACCTAGGAATATACTTAACCAAGGAGGTAAAAGATCTCTACAAGGAGAACTAGAAAACAGTGATGAAAAAAAATCACTTGACACAAATGGAAAAACATGCCATGATCATGGATTGAAATAATCAATACTGTTAAAATGTCCATTCTGCCCAAAGTGATTTAGAGATTCAATGCAATTCCCATCAAAACACCAACATCATTTATCACAGAATCAGAAAAAACAACCCTAAATTCCATGTGGAATCAAAAGAGATCCCAACTAACCAAAGTAACCCTAAGTAACAAAACAAAACAAAACAACGCCAAGTCTGTAGGTTTCACATTATCTGATTTCAAATTATACTACAAGGCTATACAAATCAAAACAGCATTGTGTTTTGATTTAAGTAGACACATAAATCCATGGAGCAGAATAGAGAACCCAGAAGTAAAACCATATACCTACAAGCAACTGATTTTCAACAAAGATGACAAAAACATACACCGGGGAAAGGAAGTCCTATCTACTAAACGGTGCTGGGAAAATTGGAGAGCCATATGCAGAAGAATGAAACTGGATCCCTATCACTCATTATATACAAAAATTAACTCAAGATGGATTAAAGATTTAAATGTAAGACCTGACACCACAAAAATTCTAGAAGAAAACTCAGGAAAAACTCTTTTGGACAAGAATTATGACTTAAGACTCCAAAAGCAAACACAACAAAAACAAAAGTAAATAAAAGGGACTTAATTAAGAAGTTTCTGAACAGCAAAAGAAATAACCAATAAAGTAAACAGACAACCCACAGAATGGAAGGAAATATTCACAAACTACACCATCTGACAAAGGACCAATATCCAGAATCTACAAGGTATTCAAACAAATCAGCAACTGAAAAATAAATAAGTCCATTAAAAAGTGGGCAAAATACATGAACAGACATTTTTCAAAAGAAGATACACAAATGGCCAACAAACAAATGAAAAAAATCCTCAATTTCACTAACCATCAGGGAAATGCAAATTAAAATCACAAGGAGATACCACCTTACCCTGATCAGAATCACCATTTTTATTAAAAAGTCAAAAAAACAATAGATTTTGGTACGGAAGTGGTAAAAAGGGAATGCTTATAGTTGTTGTGAACATAAATTAGTACAACCGCTATGGAAAATAGTGTGGAGATTTCTCAAAGAACTAAAAGTAGACCTACCATGCATTCCAGCCATCCACTACTGGATATCTACCCAGAAGAAAAGAAATCATCATAACAAAAAGATACATGCACTTTTTTTTTTTGCAGCACAATTTACAACTGCAAGGGTATGGAATCAACCTAAGTGCCCATCAACTGATGACTGGCTAAAGAAAATATACATATATATATATATTTCCAACTTCGATGGAAATAGAAGCCATTATCCTAAGGGAAGTATCTCAGGAACAGAGAAACAAATACCACATGTACTCACTTATAAGTGGGAGCTAATCAATGGGTATACACGGTCACATAAAGTGGTATAATAGACTTTGGAGACTCAGAAGAGGGGAATGAGGAAGCAGGGATGGGGGATCAAAATTTACTTATCAGGTACGGGTATTGGGGTAATGGGTGCACTAAAAGCTCTGACTTCATCACCACACAATCTATCCATGTAACAGAAAACCACTTGTACCCCCTAAACCTATTGAAATAAAAAAAGGAATTATAGTGAAAAATAAATAAATCTAACCTCTTAACAAGGTGGTGATTCAAGGTCCTGACTCTTAGTAAGTTGACAGCTTCTTTTAGGATAGCTGGCAGTTTTTCATGCCAAGTATGTGTCAAGGCCTTTTAACATTCACTTAAAAGGTTCACAAGTAGGAATTCTTGGATGGGGTCAGCATCACATAGCATATATTCCCTCCAGTTAAATGCTAATGAGAATCACAACAGATGTCAATTCCTCAATAATCTGCCTCAAAACATTAGAAGAAATATTTTCAAGTGATGACATCATTTATAGAGACACAGTTTCAATATTTCTTCTCTGTTCTAGGTCACAAACCAGCCTGACCACTCTGGGGCACAAAGATTCACCAAGGTTTTTTGAATTATGTATGAGTTCTGTACTTCTTAATGCAACAATCTCACATGAAGCTTCTGTATTAGGGACAAGTTCAACATAAGTTTAAATTCCCATCAAGTGTTCTCATGAAAAACATCCACAGTAATCAATGTATTTTCCATGATGAAAAAATGAAATTACCTTTGGCCTTCCTGACTTCATATTTTCATAGACCAGGGCCTTGTCTCATCTGAATCTCTATGGCTCTCACATCTATCATGTAAAATACCTACAATTGTTAAGATTAGATATCATTTCTTTAATTCTTGCCTATGGGAAACTACTCTAAATGTAAAATATTAACAATGATAATCATATTGTTCTACTCTTTAGTTCTTTCAAATGAAACAAAACTTAATGCTTTAATTTGACATAAAATAATTTTTTTCACAAAGATAATAGAATAAGGAAGAAACTCAAAGAATAAAAATAATTTTGTTTTTACTATGTTCATACCTCCCTCAAACATATCAACACATTTCATGGGGTCTAAGAATCACTTACATAGTCTTTCAAAAGTTAATGAAAGACTCATTATTGGGGGAGGAGGGACTAACTACAAAGAAAAAACTTATGACTGTAGGACCCCAAGTGGAGCAATTTTGGATAGAAAATACTTTGGTGGAAGAAATGAGTTAAAAATAACAGAGACATACTTTGGAAAATGCAAGGTAAAAGAGGAAAAAAAGGAAGAGGGGTAATTTTAGGATCCAAAAAAACAAAACAACACTCACAGAAACTCAATTGGTTGGTACCTGGATCTGGGATTTTTATCCTCCAGAACTGTGAGAAAATAAATTGCTATTTTTTAAGCCACCCAGTCTATGGTATTTTGTTATGGCAGCCTGAGCTAAGACACTTCTCCAAACATTTCTATTAAGATCAGGAACCAGGAAAGGATGCCTACCATCTCCACTATTGTTTAACACAGTTCTGGAGGTAGCAGCCAACTCAGTTAAGAGAATCAATCATAAGCATAAGAATTGAAAAAACAGAATCAAAACTCTATTTGCAGATGTGATTGTGTATCTGAAAATCTCTAGGAAGCAAATGATAAAACTAATTAAAATGATTAAAAAAAAAAGAACCTCAGTAGAATAGGATATAGTATCAACATACAGAAATCTAGTCTTTATATATTCAGGAACCAGTTAGAGTATGTAATGGCAAAACAAAAACAAATAAAAACATATTCACTTATAATAGCAACAAAGAAGACAAACTTATTCCTAAGGACCAATCCTAATGAACCAAAGGATATTTCAAAAGAATAACATAACCACATTCAAGGTTAGAAGGTGGAGGGGAAGAACTAGCCCAAGGTATTTTTGAACACAGTATTTAGACTGTAAATCCTCAAGTTAAGACTCTAAACAAATATGAATTCTAGGTAGCAGGCTCCTTTCATTTAGAGCCATGGGCTAGCAATTGTAAAACTATTTTCTGGTTATAGTACTGAACAAGTAACTAAATATGTTATAGATAATGGGAGCTAGATTTCTTACTGTCAGAGGAGTTACAAATACGAACAGGAAAAGGACAGAATGAACCCTATAATGTTGGATTAGGATTAAAGGTACCAATATGAATTCATGCTCTTTAATAGATACAGTTAGATAAATATCAAAATAGATATAACATATGTACATGTATAAATGCATATATATATACACACACACACACACACACACATATGTCTATTTACTAAATCTGTCTGTTGACAAGGCATGGCAGCCCATTGGTCTAAACCTAGTGACCAGACATTGATTTCTAACACTATTCTCCACTAAGAACAACCAGAGTTGCTGGAAGAAATGGCTGACTCCAGGGATGAGCAGGGCAAGTAAGATAAACCTAGAATATCCTGTGCCAGAATGTGGCGAAGTACACAAAGTATGATGAAGACATCACAATAGGACACAAGAACTAGCCTAAAGAGTCTCCTACTGGAAATTTGGGACAATCTGAGCATCAAAATAAATAATGATAGTAAAGAGTTATAAGCCACAGACTAATCTAAGAATTCACTGAGTTCACAGTGATGTTTTAAACAAACAAATGAGAGAGAAGGGAAAGGTCTTTTTCAGTAGGAAAAAAAACTAAACACAGAAGAAATAATGAAATTAAAAAATAATATTAATAATTGATGAAGATAAGAATCACCGATGTATGCCAAAACTAGTGGGTACAAGTTTGATGAGTAACAGGATATTTACATCATTTCAAAGAGTCCCCCCATAAGATATGGATTATCAAGAGAAACACAGGGACAGTGTAGAAACCTGGGAGACATCACCTTAGCCAAGATGTCAAAGCAAATACCAGTAACAGAAAAAACTGACATTGTGTGCCATGATCCAATACACTGAGAACATCACTTCTGTGGTGTTCCTGCCAAAGTCTGTAATCTAAATCTAATCATGAGGAAGCATCAAACAAACCAAATTGAGGAACATCTTACAAAATAATTAGCCCATATACTTCAAACACATCAACATCATGAAACACAGAGAGACCAAGAACTGTCATCTCCTTTAATGCCTCTTTTCTAAAGGGACAGTGGGAAAAGATGAAATAGGGTAAAGAGGATTCAGTGCCCTTATCACTGGAATCTTGATGCCCACGATGCATTTGTTTCTATCCTGTAATTCTCTGCAGATCTATCTTAACCAGAACGTTAAATGGTTATTCTTGAATGACCTTTATTCCTCTGCAATATGTCAGGAAACTTATCTTTCTACCAGTAACCACAGACTGCTACCAAAGTGGAAGACCAGTGGGCATATGGTAGGTGGTGATAGGGGAGATGTGTAAACTAAAGTCCAACAGTAACAATCATCACTCAGTCCCCTTGACCTTCCTGCAGCTTTCACTCACGCATGTGAAGAGAATAAGGAAAAGACAAGTAACAATGGAAATAAGGGACAGCTGGGATTTATTAGACACCCATTACATGCCAAACACAGCAAAGTATTATTTCATTTAATCTTCATATAGTACAAAATATGACTCTGAAGTCTGGGTAAGTTCAGTGACTTGCAGAAAGGACTTAGCAAGTAACTCCTGGCTAGAACTCCTGACTAGAACCCAGTGAGTGATTTAAACTCTGTGCTAAAAATTTTTCCCATGTCAGTCTTCCTCTCTAGCATCACTGCCACAATTTATTGTCGAAATGCATAATTCTCTTGTCTTCTTTTATTTTAATTAAAAAAAACTCTTCTCATAATGCAAATTCTCAAAAATACACCAAAGTAGAGAGAAGAGAGTGTAGTGATTCCCACGTGCCCAATACTCAACTTTACCAATATGCCATTCTTGTTTTGCCTATCCCTCTCCCTCATTCTTTCCTTAAATATCTAAAAATAAATTTTAGACATTTCATTTGAACTTCAGAATGTCTGTAACAAATCAGAACTTAAAAAAACAATTATAGCATTACCATATCTAAAACAATCATTCTTGACCATCACTGAATGCCCCATTCCTCTTAAAATTTCTCTCTAATCTTAAAAATATCTTCTTTCAGCTGGTTAGCTTGAATCAAGATCCAAAGTCCACACATTACTTCTGGAAGATATGTCTCAAAGTAGGACAATTCCCTCCCTGTTATCGTCTTTCTTTTTTAAAAATCCTATTTATGTGTTGAAGAAACTAGGTCACTTGTTCTACAGAATTTCTCATATTCTTTCTTTTTTCTTTTTATTTATTTATTTTTATTTTTTTTTCATTGGGGGAAAACTACAAAGCATCTACAGTACAATGTTTACAGTCACAATTTGTAGTGAGCTGATTTCCCAAAATATATTACCACTCAAGTTGACTAATCTTATTACATTCAAAAACCTACTCTGTCAAAGTAGTCCAGAGAGTACCTACATAGTGCTCCAACTGTATCTACGTACAACCAACACTCCATTTTAAGTGTACAATTAAATGATTTTCAGTGAATTTACTGAGGTGTACAGTTAATCACATGAATCAGTT
>CAUYMX010042239.1:0-10662 GCA_963573855.1 Lepilemur septentrionalis | reverse complement strand
CCCGGGCGCCGGGGCGGCGGGGCCGGCGAGGAGCGCGGCCATGGCTCCGCCAGGAAGTGCGAGCCCGAGGGCGCGGCGGCGCGCGCGGCCAATGGCGGCGGCCGCTGGGAGGTGGGCTCGGGCGGCGCGGGGCGGGGCCTGCGCGGGGCGGGACCTAGGCCGGGCGAGCCCGCGCCCGCGGACCCCGCGACCCCCGGGGACCCCGAGGCCCGCTGCGTGTCGCCCGCCGTGCCGGGCGCGGGGCGCGGCGCGGACGGGGCCGGCGAGGTCCCCGGCCTCGGGGGATAGACCTGAGTGCCAGGACCTCGGCGCGGGCCAGGAGGCGTCGTGCGGCAGCTTTGCTGCTCACCTCCTTGCAGCCGGAGCGGGACGTCCCGGTGGGCAGGCCTCGGGCGACCGCTGCGTTCAAAGTCACATCCAGGCTCTTCGCCCTCCCTCCAGCTTTAAGCTCCACTTCAGCTCTTATCCGCGATTTGATATTATAATTAATTTACTTATTCATTTGGCTTAGTGTCCCTCTTCCCAACTAGAACCGCCCCCTGCCCCAGGGCAGGGTTTGCTGTCAGTTTTATTCCTGGCTGGACCCCCAAGGCGGGCACGCGGTGGGCACTCAGCGCATTTAACCATCGTGGGTCAGTCTATCGATTGTCAAACTTCCCACGCTGCGGCGGGGTGTACCTTGAAGACATTATAGGAAGTGAAAGAAGCCCACGTCCGTGAGATGTCCGAATGGGCACATCTGTAGGGACACAAAGTGGCTGCCGGGGTGGGGAAGTTGAGGCATGGGGGACGGCTGCTAAAGGATAAGGGATTTCTTTTTGGGATGATGAGAATGTTCTGAAATCGATATTGGTAATTGCACAATTCTGAATATACTAAAAACCATGGAATTATATACTAAATAATTTAAAAGGGTGAATTTTATGGTACGTGCATTCGTCTCAGTCATGTTGTTACAAAAACAAAACAAAACCAAAAATCTATTTCTCTGTCTTTCTGTTCCCTTCCTTTTCTTGGAAGGATTGAGAGTATCTTTCGGGGCTGCACAAAACATGACCAGATTTAGCCACTGAAGTTGGGCCAGAAAAAAAGAAAAAAGAAGGGCGGGGTGTAGTCATGCCCAGGCACATCCTGGGCCTCACTCTGTCCCTGCTGTTCAGACGCAGCTCTCGGCCTGGCCTGCTGCCATCACATGGTTCCCAGCCGGGTACTCTGTGCCCCTCGGCATCCTGGATGGGTCCCCAGGTCCAATGTGGGTGCATCACTGTCACCTCTGGGGCAAAGTAAGGAGGCAACAAGGGTTTGTGCAGTGACCGGATGACTGCGTGTCTCACGCACATGGGACAGGCGAACTGGCATGAGGTAAGCGCCAGCAGTGCCTTCTGAGTAAGATATGCCTCCTGAGCCTCAGTTTCCCCATCTGTAAACGGGACAGTGAGAGCAGGGCCCGCCCGCTCTGATCTCCCACGCGTTCCTGTTCCCGGTTCAGTTCACTGCCCACTCACACCCTCTTCTCTCTGTAAAGCGTCACGTTGTGGGACTTTTGTTGTTCACGTTTAGTAATTGGGATTTTTATTAAATATGATTAATTTCTTCAGAAACAAAAGTTTAGAAATTATCTTTTTAAATTAAGGGAAGTTATGGCAAAACTAGCCCTGGAACCAACCAACTACAGCAGCAGTCCCCAACCTTTTTGACACCAGGGACCGGTTTCATGGAAGACAAGTTTTCCATGGATGGGGGAGGGGCAGGGGAGCTCTGCGGCCTGACCCCTAACAGGCTGTGGACCCGTAGCAGTCCTCGGCCCAGGGATGGGGACAGCAGACCTAGAGGATCCTGTAGATCGTGTTCTCACAGACTGGATTGCTATCCCGTCTCTGGCCCTTCCTGGTCCCATCCCCAGCCCAAACCAAGCTAATCCCCATGTCGGTCTATCCCTGTACCTTGCTGTATGCATCTCTGTTGTAACATGAATTCATGCACTCCTTCATTCATTCACTCCACAGGCTTTCGGGGAACACCTGCTATGAGGAAACTGAGGTTCTGAATGACTAGGTGACTCAGGCATGAATCGGGTTGAGAACATAGGCTGTCTTATGCTGGTGCTCAAACGGTTAACCAGTTCACCAGCACACTCACTAGCAGATTCCTCGAAGGGCTGCAAGCTGCCCTGCCTGGTGCACAGGAGGGACAGGAGCATCTCTCTGGCTCTTTCTCAAGACCATTTGGAAGGGGGTGTCACCAAGCCACAGGCCGGGCCACCCCTGGAACAGCTGGGGCTGGCAGGGGCGGGCCTGCACTAACTGCCACCACAGCTCTTTTCTCTGCAGGGAGGAGGTGGGGAGGAGGAGGGGGCCGGTTCTCCAGACACCCTGTGCTTCTCACCAAAGGTTTGTCCTTGGCCCAGATTCCCTTCCAAAGGCTGAGTAATCTAGAAAAATCGCAGCCTAGCGTAAAAGAGCAGGCCTGGGGGCCAAGCTGGATCACGCCCGCACGTGGGATTCTTGGCCCGCACGCTCCTATGCGTTTGTAACCATTGGGCCAGAGGACGAGAAGCAACAGATGTCTGCAGAGTATCAGACCCCTGAATGCGTAGAGCTTGGGTGGTCCCTGACATCAGATTAAAGAGAAAGACCTCCCCTCCGTTGGAACGTTCCACTTCCTCCTTCCTTCTCCTTGCCAATATTTTTCTCCTAGCTCTGCCTGGATTTGAGCCCTGGCCTGGCCACTCCCACCTGTGTGAACTGGACCAGCTACTTAGCTTCATTGTGCCTCAGTTTCCCCATCTTCAAATGGAGCACTTGTTCCTCTCTCATGGGGTTGTCATGAGAGTTCAAGGAATTAGTACATGCCAGCCACTCTGAACAGTGCCCGGTACGTAAAGCTCCGTAAACACTAGCTTTTGCTGATGATACCGGACACTCTACCGATTAGAGATGTTCTTTGGCTTAAGCCTTTAATTCCCATTAAAACAGAAATCATTTGGAATGGACACTTTTTATTAGTCATTTGTACTGTAGCTCCAGGCACATTTTAGAGATCATGTTTTGATTGGAGGGAAAGGAAGATTCTAGCCCCCAGATGGCACGGAGGAGGGAGGGCCAGCAGGTGTCAGGTAGGAGGCTCCTGTACATTCGTGTTACCTGCACCAACTCTTGCTGTGAGGTCTGTCAGGTTATAATTGTTCTCACACGGAATTGCCATTGAGGTCCCTAACCAGGCTGGCATTGCCCACAGCCTGGGTCCTCCAGGGCACGCTGGACCTGACCGCATGTCTCTCTTTTCTGTCAATTGTTAAAATGCAGTAGCTTGGGGACTTGGGATGTCAAGGTTGCAAACCTGGCTGAGCTCCAGGCTCAGCAGGTAACCCTGAGGAAGCCACGTCTCTGCTGGAATCTTCAAATCTCTCATCTATAAAACTAGATAACAGCAGACTAGGCACTAGAACTGTGCTAAGCAAAACAGTCACCACCAGCCACATGTGGCTATTTCACTTTCAATTTTAATTAGTTAAGATTTACATAAAATTAAAAATTCTGTTTCTCAGTTGCACCAACCACATTTCAAATCCCCAATAGCCACGTGGGTTAGTGGCTGCCATATCGGACAGTGCAGATTATAGAACATTGACATCATCACAGAAAGTTCTGGATATGCTGACCCAGAGCAGCTGCATGACTTTAAGCAAGTCACTTACCACTATGGGCCTCAGTTTTCTCATCTGCGAAATGGGAGTTAATCTACTGACGAGCAAAGCAAATACTTACTGAGTACCTGCCATGTGCCAGGTACTCTCGTAGGAGCTGAGGACGCTGTGTTAATCAATGCAGATTAGAGAAATCATTGCCCTCATAGAGCTGACCATCTAGAAGAGGGAAAATAATAGCATTTATCTCCTAGTGTTATTTTGTGAATTTAATGTGTTAGAGCAGGAAAAGCATTTAACATGGTGCCTGGCATATTCTAAGTGTTTAATAAATGTTAGCTGCTGTCATTACTAGTAATCTGCCGAGCTCCTTTCTCCCATAGCTTTGCGACTGAGGATGGCGAACACATAACATGTGTGCCTAAACTTTTCATCTCATGCCCATGGCAGACATTGCTAATCAATCACTGCATACTTTCCCCCTGAGCTCAGAGGTACCTATGGCATTCTAGGAGCAGAGCATTGAGCAGCACCAACAGACACATCCTCCTGGGATACACAATCACTCTCTTCAACATTTCTTGCATTCCCCAATAAGATGCCTATCCTGCATAATTCTGGAGGCTGAGACCCCTTAGGTCCTGTCTGCAGAGTTTAAGCTCAGACTCCAGGCCCAGCCCACCTCTCCTTAGGCGAAATAGCAAGTGCATAGTCAGTACCTTGTCAGCTGAGCAGCTATTCTGCTCTGACCTGGCGCCAGGAACTGGCTTCTTGTTGGCTACCTCCGGAGTGGATCTGGCCGTGGTCTCACCAGGGCTTCTGGAGTCTCAAATCCTGTTCCTTGCCTTTATTCAAGAAGCATGGGGAGTTTCTAGGCTGGGCAAACAATTCTGGCTGAAAAGGGGCGAGTGGGACCTAGCCCTGCAACGGAAGCGGGAGACACGGACACGTGAACATGCAATTGCAATATCGGGAGATAAAGGGAGGGCAGAGGCTGGCCCTCGGCTGTGGGAACCCGAGGGAGGAAGGAACACAGGGTCCCAGGAGCCTGCTCCATGGAGGGGACGCCCATCCTGGACCACGGCTTCCCCCATCTGCAGCCAGACCCTTGGAACTCCCTGTCCCAGCCCCTCTTCTCCCCCGCTGCAGGGACTGGCTCAGCGGTGCTGTCCTGTCTTTGGATCTTGCGTCATTTTGGTTTTGCTGGTGGCTTGTATTTAATCCTTCATTCAGTGCAGCGTGCTGTAATGACACATGGTGTGAAGATGGTGAGGTCAACTCTTGCTTCTGCCACTTGCCAGCTGTGTGATCCTAGGCAAACCACATAGCCTCTCTGTGCCTTGCTTTCCTCCTCTGTGAAATGAGGGTCACAATAGAGCCTACTCCAGGGGATGTAGGGGGGAGTTACGGATTTATTGCATGGAGAGGTCTTAGTACAGTCACCAGGGTGCTGTGCATAAGTGCCTGGTACAGGCTTGCTGCTACTCCGAGTCACACATGCAGCTCTGCAGCCCCGGAGACTTTTCTCTTTTACTCTGTGGGCCTGGTAAATTGCATGAACATTTAAAAAAAAAAACGCTAAACTTTGTTGGCCTCCCTGGGATAAAACATACTCATCTGTGATATGTAAGTATTGGGGAGAGATGTGTGAGCCCCGTTTGGAAGGATAGGGGGCCCCCAGCTAAGGGATGGCTGGTGTGAAGGGCTGGAGGAGTGAGCAGCACTCTTGAGCGGGAAGTGCCTAGGTCCATGGGAACACAGGGTGCTTTCAGAGAGCCGTGGAAAGTGGGGTGCAGGTGGGAGACCTTGGACCCCAAGGAGGCAGAAACCCCTCCGCACCGAGCTGGGTGTCTGGCACAGGGTGATGAGAGTAGCTATATTTTAAATTCTGCAAGTAGGTCATGAACTTTGAGAAGGTGAACATCATGTGTCTCAACTCTTTGTCACATTCAATATACACTTGCTGTTTACTTCAAATGTTGCAGCAGCTTTGAGGCTCCTCTTTCCTAGAAGCTGCAATGCAAGAGCAGAAGATGCTGTCCAGGCCTTGGCACAGCCTTGGTTCTGGGCCCACGCGCCACGCCCACCTGCCTTGGTAGGGGAGGGCCTCCTGTCCTGAAAATGCCTGGACCGTTTCGGCCCCCTCCCTTTGAGGGCAGCCTATAGCTGAGGGCTGGCCGATATCAGGGTATAAAGGCCTGGCTCCCTTGACTCAAGGTAGAGGGGACAGTCTTGTGGCACTATTCATGCTCCAGGCTCCCATGGGCCCAAGCTGAGACCCGTCTGCATGGAGATACCTCTTCGCCAGGCTCCCCCAGCCCCATCCTGCCTCCCCCTACTCGTGAGACCCGTCCCTCCACAAGCCCCTGCAAAAGTCCTGCTTCTTAGAAACGTGATATCCAAGGCCATATGGGCTGGGCCCTGGCTGACAAAGACTGGTTTTGTTTTCCTTGGGATAGAGCAGAAACCCTTGCCCCACCAATCCCAGCCCAGTCCTGAGGATAGGAGTCAAGTTTAAGCAGTTAATTTGGAAAGTGCAGAAAATTTCCTAAAGTCATATATGGTGCCAGCCATGCCTGAGGGTGACTGGAGCTTCACATCAGGCAAGAGCAAGCCCACCCAAGGGGTGCGGCTGTGGGGTCCTTGTGGAGCAGCTGCTCATGCGTGTTAATAGGCCTGCGCTTGCAGCCTGCTGGGCAACAGGCAAGAGCCATCTTCTGTGAATTTGGGAAAAGCCCTCAGGCCCAGAGATGCAGACACTGGCACCTAAAGAAGTGAGGCCTGGGGAATACGGATCCACCGCTGCACCTTCTCTTAGAGAGATCTTTCTCCATAGTGACCTTCCCAAATTTTCTGTTGAAACTGCCAATCTCTGTTGAAGCTGCCAATCTGAGAACTCCACACAGTCCTGCCCACAAGTGTGGGTACATGACCCAGGTCCAGCCAATCATAGGAGCCTATCCATCCTTGGCTACAGTGATTGGCCCAAAGCATGGACATGTCATCCAAACAGCCAATCAGAATCCTTCCCTGGGATTTTTATACAGTCACTGGGAGAGAGGAGTTCTTTCTTCCCTCTGTCACTAACTGTGGTGGTAAAAGTTTATACATGGAGACCGGGTGCAGTGGCTCATGCCTGTAATCGTAGCATTCTGGGAGGAACCCTTGAGGTCAGGAGTTCAAGACCAGCCTGAGCAAGAGCAAGACCCCCATCTCTACCTAAAATAGAAAAAATTAGCTGAGTGTGGTGGCCCACACCTACAGTCCCAGCTACTCAGGAGGCTGAGGCAGGAGGATGGATCACTTGAGTCTGAGAGTTTGAGGTTGCAGTGAGTTAGACCGGGGTGACAGAGTGAGACTCTGTCTCAAAAAAAAAGTTTTTACATGGAAGTAGCTCATCTGCAATAGAAGCAAATGTGGCCAACATGCAGAGAAATAGCACTGAGAGATGAACAAGTCAGAGGGAAAGGAGGGGATGAAGATGATCAAATCCCTGGGTCCACTGTACCTTTTCTTTCTACAGGGTGGTCACAGGTGCCAGCAAATTCTCCATCTTCCTCCCACCTCATAAAACTGCTGGCGTAAGCTGGTGTGCTTTCTGCTTCTCTCACTCACGACAAAAGTCACTAATGCAAGGTCTGCTAGTATTTTAACCTCTCAAACTCAGAGGGGCAGCATTTCAGGGATGAAGACATATTTGCGGACTGAGTGCCTTGGGTTATGAGTCCGTACATGAGGCCAGGCTGTTCCCATGCTGTCGATTCCCAAAAGGAAACTGGCACGCTTCGTATTTTTCTTTTCCAAGTTATATAACGCATGTAACTTGGAATGCGGGATGGGGGCGTGGAGCAGGGAATCGCGGGAAGCTGGTCTGGGGATGCACTGTCACGTCATCTGGTGCCCGGGTGACCGTGTGGTCGATCCTGTGGGACCTCCTGGGGAGCCATGTGAAATGCATCTCAGAGCTGTGGACCCAGGAGACGGAATGGCTCTGACACAGCCATTGCTCAAGGCTGGCCCATGGGCGTTAAATCCCATGTCATCCTCTGCCGGTGCCTGGGTGAGACCCTGCAGGGCTCTGCAGTGCTGCGTGCCACCGCGTCTGCGAAGTCCCGGGGCAGAGAGTGGAGTCATTTTACTCTTGCACAAACACAGAGGCCCGTGCAGGAGAGCCAGCCATGCAGCGACAGGGGTGAGATGGGCAGGGAGGATTTGCAGGGTGCACCCGAGTGCCACCTCACAGGTTGAAGGTCACAGCTTCGCCCTTCCTGGGACTGCCTTGAAGCCCCATGAGAACATAGAGTTACCTCTGCCCGCCCCCCCTTGCCTGCCTTCATGACCTGCAATCTCTGATAAAATCCCTTTTCTGTTCTAGGTGATACTTCGGGGCACTAAGAGAGTTGGCGGCGTCCTTCGGTCTGTGAGCAGTGCCCTGACCTTGCCTGCTCCCTTTGACTGACCGGGCGGCTGGCACCAACACTGCCCTGGCTGGCATGTCCTCCCCCTGCGCCTGCCACATCCTCTTGGGTCAGCCTCAGAGATTTCTTAACATTTTAAAGAAAAGAAGAATTCTGACCGTATTAATTCAACACAGCTTACACCACCCAGTGGCAAGTGGGGTGGGCTGGTGTTTCCCTGTTTGCTCCCAGATCCATTCTCCACTTTCTCTGACCTTGTCTGACCTTGGCGGATGCATCACTGGCTCCTTCCCCTGTGACTTCTTACTGGGCTCAGCCAGGAGGGCAGAAGAAGAAGATGGGGGGTGGGAGGAGGGAGGCCGGGCCAACCCCCATCACACTCCCGCTGCGGGCCGAGGTGCTGTCGCTGGCTGCATCCTTCTGTGATGCAGCTGCTGCCGGGCCAGCCTGTAACAGAAATTATTCCGGACAACACCGTCTGCAAGGCCGTTGCCATAAGGGAGAGACACTGAGCTCAGCTCCGAACACAGCAAAGACGCCTGGGGACCGAGAGCTGACAGCGCTCTGCGGGGCAAGGGACAGGCACGTCCTGAAAGAAAACATCCTGGGAGGGACCCTTGCCACGGACAGGCCAAGGACTCGGAATGGAGGGGGCAGTTGCAGGGATGAGGACTTGGCTGGCATATCAGGGAGGAGGCCTTTGCCTAAACCGACGGAGCGAGATTCTTCGCTAAAACAGGGTTCAGCAGGCGGAAGACTGGAGGGGGCCAAGATCAAGGCCGAGGAGCCTCACTGAAGTCTGGTCGAGGAGGGGTCTTTGTCAGTGCCCCCTCACCGTGGCTCTGGCTCCCCTGGCTCCAGGAACAGGCCTTCCTGCCTGCCTCCCTCGTGCCTAGCGTGGTGACCGCCCGTTCTGGCGGGCCCCCGGGTGCCTCAGTCGTTCTTGCCGGCTGTTCCAAGTTCTTGAGACGTCCCTTGCTTAGGTTCTCTCCGGAGAGCCACCCGATGTGCCTTCTGTCTGTTGTCAGCATCCCGACTCTCTCTGGTGGGACACTGAGACCGTCAATCCGTTTATCTGTCATTCCCAGGATGGCTGCCAGAGATGTCTGCCTCACACCTCCAGGGCCTGAGCTTGGAGAACCTGAGCTTCTGCTCTCGCGGGAGGGTCAGTCTGAGCCTGAGCACTTCACAGCAGAATGCACATCGGGGCCACAATCAGGAGTTTGAGGCCTGGCAGTTTTATTTCCCGTGTGTGTGACAATGGACGAATGGATGAGCCTCAGTCTCCCCATCAATAAAAAAAATTAGCCGGGCATGGTGGCGCATGCCTGTAGTCCCAGCTACTCAGGAGGCTGAGGCAGGAGGATCGTTTGAGCCCAAGAGTTGGAGGCTGCAGTGAGCTAGGCTGACGCCACGGCACTCCAGCCCAGGCAACAGAGCAACACTGTGTCTCAAAAAAATAAAAAATAAAGAAGAGAGACAATAAAAGTTTGGAACTAGTTTTCCTAAGAGGAAAAACACCGTTCTCAAGAGGTAATTGGAAATCTACTCTAACATTGCCTTTGAGAGAGCAGCAGTTTGACGTTGCGTATTTAAACGGAACCTGTGGGTGACGTGCACAGTAAAGCTATTGCATGAGTTTTATAAATTCGAGACCACTCGTCAGAGAGGTAGAATGCCCAAGAAAACGCCACCACCAAGGACAGACCCCACAAACTGCCCCAACCCCATCACTGGACGTCCAATCCAACGCTCTCGGCCACCCTTGTGGCCTCCCTCCAGGACGGCTTCCCAGGCTCCATCTGGGGTCCACCATCTCTGTGCATGTCGGTTCAAAGTCTTCCCTGATTTAATTGACTGTAATTCAGACAAGCAGAGCCAGACACCTGGCGGAACAGCCTGTCAAAGTCACAGGAGTTCCGACGAGTCTGCAAAAAGTTGTTGCAGGCAGACATCAGGCCGATGAGAACCAAGTTCCCAACAAAAAAAAAAAAAGGGCAATTTCTCTTTCCAAGGTGCTGAGGGATGAGTGATTATCACTCGTCAGAAAGGATCTCCGTTTGGGGGCACAGTGTGCTTTTCCAAAATTGGATGGTGAAAAGAAGTCGTTGTTTTATAACGATCGATTCTCAAAATGCGTATGTCCTGTAGGCGGAAATTAGTTTAAAATTATTTCAGATCTCTGGTAAATGTCTTTGAGGGGTTGAACAGTGGCCCCTCAAAGTTGGTGTCCACTTGGAACCTGTGTGAACGGGATCTTATTTCAAAATAGGGTCTTTGCAGATGTGATATAATTAAGGATCTCGCCATGAGACCGTCCTGGATTAGGGAGGGCCCTAAATCCAATGACAGTGTCCTCCTCCTAAGAGACGGCAGAGGAGACACAGACGCAGAGGAGAAGCCACGTGGAGACGGAGGCAGAGACCGGAGTGACGCGGCGGCCACAAGCCCAGGGACGCCTGGAGCCCCCAGGAGCTGGGAGAGGCGGGAAGGAGCCGCAGTGTGGTCCATCCCCTCAGTGGGATGTTATCCAACCTCAAAATGAAAAAGGAAACTCTGGCACCTGCCACAACACGCAGGGACCTTGAGGACATCATG